>VZTE01005262.1:0-45367 GCA_013397775.1 Eulacestoma nigropectus | reverse complement strand
GGCGCAGGTGGGGCCGGCGCAGGTGGGGCCGGGCGCAGGTGGGGCCGGCGCAGGTGGGGCCGGCGGAGCGCTGTGTGCCATGCAGCCCGCGGGCCGGCCTGTGCTGCTGCTCCTGCTGTGCCCCCTGGCCGTGGCTCTGCCCGGTGCGAGCGGCGGCTCCGGGAGGTTCTGGCACCTCACGGACCTGCATTGGGACCCCGGGTACGAGGCGGCGGCGGCAGCGGGACGGCCGTGCCCCTCGGGCGGCGATCGGGCCGGGCCCGCCGGGCCGTGGGGCAGCTACCTGTGCGACGCACCCTGGAGCCTGCTCGGTTCGGCCGCCCGGGCCATGCGGGGCCGCCTGGCCAGGCCGGTCTTCGTGCTCTGGACCGGGTGAGAGGGGCCGGGGCCGCCTGGAGGGACACCAGGGCAAGGCGGGAGAAGGGCAGTGGAGCCCATACGGAGCTCGTGGGGTGTTAGGGCTCTTTCCATGGTCCCCGCTTTGAAAAGGAGAGGGGAGGATGTGCCTCGTAATGCAAAACAGGGGTTTGGAGGAGAGTACAACCCCAGCGAGGGCTCTCGACACTGGCAAGAAGCTCGTGGCAGTGAGGTGACAAAAGGATCGCTGTCCATCCTTTGTGCATCCTGTCCAGCCGTGTCTGACTCCACAGTGACTCCGAGTACCTGCAACGCCCAGGGGAAGGAGCTGTGGGCTGTGTCTGTGCATCCAGTGCTGCCGGTAAGAGCAGTGGGAGGAGCGCGTTGTAAACCAGGCTTGCAGCTTTTCTTCTGGCTGCGATGAAGCACCTGATGTCTCAAGAAGGGGCAGTTTTGCTTCGGAAGTCAGAGGAACCTCCCCAGTGGAGGATGTTCTCTCCTGGTATGGTTTCCAGGGGTGGGTCCCCTGTCCTATGGGAGGCCTCAATAGCACTTACAGATGGTAAAAGCTTTATTTTGAATGGTGATTGTGTGTATGGTCTTTCTTCCGATGGTGCAACCTCAGCTTGCTGTAACCTCCAGTCCCAGTTTGCAGGGCCGTTGCCTGTCCCATGTTTTCATTTTCTGTCCCTGCAGATGCCTGTTCCTACTTAGATGTAGTTATTGGTCCTTGTGACCTTATGTTGAGTATTCTTTTTCCCTCAAGCAACTTTCCTCAGTCCTTTGACATGGTTTTGAATGTCCTTCTCTCTCCCCAGTGGGCTTGTGGACAGCCCAGCCTCATCTACAAATGCCATAAGGATGTTAGTGTAAACACAGATGTGGAGCAGCCTTAGATTGCTGCCTTACTGGAAACATTCCCTTGTTTCATGGTGATCACAGTTTGTGCACACAGCTCTGCTTCATTATTGCAGAGCAGATGCCCTCAGATTGCAAAGGGCTGATCCTTGCAATATTTCCAGGCAGCTTTAGTGCCTGTGACACGCCCCAAGGCAGAGAGAGCCTCCCCTTACAGCCTTGTGCATAGGGGTTTTAAGGTAAAGTGAATCGTAGAATCACAGAATATTCTGAGCTGGAAGGGACCCACAAGGATCATGGATTTCAACTCCTGGCCCTGCACAGACACCCCAAAAATCCCACACTGTGCATCCCTGAGAGTGTTGTCCGAACACTCCTTGACTCTGGCAAGTTTGGAGTGGAGATTGTTTTCCTTGTGAGCAATTTCTTGAAACTCCCTCAGTGTCTTGGCTAGTCAACATAGCACTGACTTCTGCACACAAAAGCTTAAACTTTCTCTTCTAGGAGGCACAGAGACGAGTTGGCAAGTTTCTCTGCCTTGCTCACTGCTGTAAGCACAGGCCCTGTTAGTCCCAGACAGTGACTGTGCTGCTTTTCTTTTTTAGAGATGACACTCCCCATGTCCCCAATGAGCAGCTTGGAGAAGAAAAGGTTCTGCACATAATAGCAAACCTGACGTCTCTGATAACAGAGACATTTCCAGGTAGGATTTGAGGGGATGAGAAGGGGAGTGGGGCACAGAGACTCATGGGAAGGGTGAACCAGGGTGGAGAAATGACAGAACTGGGACAAGGAAAGGCACAGAAGGGCTGTGGTCACTGGGACTTGTTTGTCCTCTTCTCAGTGGCCTCAATTCTACTGTGCCATACAGCATTGATGCACACTCATGTTTCAGGTTAGCTCACTCAGGAGAGAGGGAAAGAAAGGTTTCTGTCATTAGTCATTAAGGCAGAAAAGGCTGCAAGATACTCTCAGACATAACCCGTGTCAGCAGGGGGCAAGGAGCGTTACTGCTGGTGACAGCTCAGTCACTTGGCTGTGGGTGGCTTGTCCCAAGGGCGAGTCAGAGCCGTGTGGTGCCCCTGGGCAGTGTGGCCCCGGGTACAGAGGGTGACTGGCCTTGGCAAAGCTCTCAGCTGTGCTGCTCTTCCCAAGGCCAGGAGTGCCTCGGGGAGCTTGGAGGAGCTCTGCAGCACTGACCTCCCCTACGCCTCCTTTGCTCTGTCTCCAGGTACTAAGGTCTACGCAGCGATGGGCAATCATGACTTCCACCCCAAGAATCAGTTTCCTGGGAAGGAGCACAGGATCTACAACCAAACAGCAGAACTGTGGCGGCCCTGGCTGAGTAATGCCTCTCTTCCTCTCTTCAGAGCAGGTCTGGCACCACTGGCTCATGTTTAGAGCATGCTGGGGATATGAGGAGGGGTAGGAGAATACCCATGAACAATTTTCCTTGCTTCTGTGCTCAGAGCAAGAGTATTCATAGAGGATTTGCAGAGGTAGGGTCCAATTTAATGCTGATTTCTATCTTGGAGTTCTGCTTGCAAGAAGAGAAATTATTTTATACTTTAGTCTCTCCTGCCATTGTCAAGTTACTGGAAAGAATGCAGAGTGGTGACCTGCAGAGGGAGCAAAAATATCTTTAAAGGTAGCAGCTGGTGCAGGCAGTGCTGTGGCTCTCCAGAACTGCCCAGCTCCTGGTGCTTCCCATTGTACCCATTCAGGTCTCCCTTCACTGGGAGAGGCATGAGAATGACAAGAGGCACACGGGGGGAAAGTCACTCCCAATCCACATCCTGGAGTGGTCAGAGCGCTGTTCCAGGCAGTGACCCTGCTGTTGCTATTGCTAAGGAGAGCAGAGAGAGGTGGAGACAAAGGGATCTGGGATCACAGCCACCAGTGTGAGCAGACCTCCAAGCTCTTTCTCTGTCGGTTGCATTTTTAAGGAGGTTTCTACAGCGAGAAGCTGCCTGGCCCAGGGAAGAGGGGGCGGATGGTTGTCCTCAACACCAACCTGTACTATGACCAGAATTATGAGACAGCTGGTGAGGAGGATCCTGGGGGGCAGTTCCAGTGGCTGGAAGAAACACTGACCAACGCCTCTAGAGCAGATGAAATGGTATTAAAAAGACTGAATAAACAACCCGGGCTTCTCCCCGGCCCGGAAGCTCTTCCCGCTCTGCTCCCTCTGGGTGCAGTCGCAGCTGGCTGGTGCCCCATGGGCAGTGTGGGCTCTGTGCTCAGGGCAGCTCTTTCTTCTGTAGGTCTACATTGTGGGGCATGTGCCCCCCGGCTTCTTCGAGAAGAAACGCGGCAAGCCGTGGTTCCGGAGGGGCTTTAACGAGCGGTACCTGGGAATTGTGCAGAAGCACCACAGGGTGATTGCTGCCCAGTTCTTTGGGCACCATCACACAGACAGCTTTCGCATGTTCTACAGCGACACAGGTACCCGTTCTGGTCACCCAAGCACTTGTGTGACAGCTCTGCCAGCTCTCAGAATCGCTGTCCATGAGAGTTTTCAGTGGCTGATGGCTGAAAGCAGCTAAGAAGCCAGCAAAAGCTTCTGAAATGCTTCGGGCAACAAGAGGCAACAGTGGTTCTCATCTCTACTACCCATAATCTGTAGCTCTTGCCCTCCTTCCCATTCACCCTCAAATGTTGTTTCCCCTCAATGCCTGGCAGCTTCTTGCCTGTTCCCTCTTGAGGGGTTTGGGCATTGCTGAGGGAGCAGTGCTGAATCTCCGTGTCTGGGGTGCTCTGGGCGAACACCTTTGCTGAATGTGGTTCCCTGGCCACCCTCACTGCAAGAGCCCTTGCCAACATTGGAAAGCCCATTCCTGGCTGCAGCAGCCCTGTGCTCAGTCCCCAGTACTGTTCCATGTGTTAATCTTTGTGTGTGTGGTGGTACCGGGAGCTGGTGACAAAGGTGCTGTCGGCAGCGCAGTCTGCTCCAGGGTGCTCACTGTGATGGGGACACGGTGTGGGACAAGCCAAGGTCTCCAGTCACAGTTTGCTTTGCATTTCTGTGAAGGTACTCCAATCAATGTCATGTTCCTGGCCCCTGGAGTGACTCCCTGGAAAACAACATTACCTGGAGTGAGCAATGGAGCCAACAACCCTGGGATTCGGGTGATCGACTATGATCGGGACACCCTTCAGGTCTTGGTAGGGGATCCCTGTGTGCGCCACACTGCAGCTCTGGAACAATTTTAATTCCCCCCTGTAGTCGGAACGGGCTTTTCAGAATTTCTCAGTCCACAGGACTGAGTGGCTGTGTGGGAGAGGACTCTGTCTCAGGATATTTCAGCCTTGTGTCTGGCACAAAGATTTAGTCAGAGCGTCAGTGAGTCGAAGCATGGCCCTGGCAGCCAGTGCATCCTGCTAGGATGAGTTCCCCAGGGCAGGGTCAGACAGTTTTTGTGGTGTTCTTCATGTCCTTAGTGAGTTTCCTTTGACACTTGCTTTGCTCCTCAGATAATGTGGATCACAGAACTACTCTTTGAGTAATAACAGACTTGTCAGTCCCCCTCCAAAACCTTTAAACCATCTGAAAAATTATTTGTGTCCCTCTACTTGCTAAAATGATGCATTTGGAGTGGATCTGAATTGAGGTGAATTGTGGGGGCAGCTTCTGTTTCCCATCTCTTGTTTGCCAAGAGGTGGAGGATGGGTGCTTATGCCCTCCTTTGTAGTGGACGAAGCTCTCTATAGTTGCTCTGTTTACATGTTTATAGCATAGAAGTAAATGCTAAAATGTGCTGTGCAAGGCTGGGGAGCCAGTGAAGCAGAGAGAAAAAAGGCAGGAGACTGAGAACAGAAGTTGTGAAAAACTTGATTCTTCAGTTTGTTCACAGCTGAGAAAATAACTTTGCTCAGGAAGTAACACTCCTCCAGCCCCTGCTTCTGCTGCTGGACAATGTTGATAGTAACTAACTGATGTATGAAGCAGGCCAGGCTCAAAGTTTCTGATATTTGGAGGTCAAAGTCAAGCAGAGCAAAGCCACCCCTTCACCCCTTATGAAACAGGCTCTGTTTGGGGTGGGTTCTGGAGGCTCTCACCTGAGGTGTCCCCAGGTGCCCATCTTGGTAGGAAGCCCTGTCAGGGGCAGCTGGGCCCTTGGTGGGGGATGCTGCAGTGGGGGCCCAGCCCAGCCCAGTGTCTCGCTCCAGGGCCAATCTTGTCCTGATGTCTCCTCAATTCTGTTTTTCTCTCCCTCAGGATATGGTGACTTACTACTTGAACCTTACTCGTGCCAACCTGATGGCCTCACCAGGGGACGAAGAGTTCCCAGTGTGGGAAGAAGAGTACAGGCTGACAGAAGCCTTCCAGGTCCCTGATGGCTCTGCCCGCTCCATGCAGACGGTGCTGGAGAGGATCTCGAGGGACCCGCACTACCTGCAGCTGTACTATGAGTTTAACTCTGCCAGATATGACCTGGAGCTGTGCAAGCAGGAATGCCGTGTGGATCACCTGTGTGCCATCAGGGAAGTTGATTTTACAAAATACAATGAGTGTGTGAAAACCAACAACTCTGCCTCTGCTGCCAGCAGTGTTTGGCTTTTGGTTTTCTGCATGTTCTTAGGATTTCTCAGTCCTCAGCAAGTGCTGTGATAGCCAAGAGCAAGAGAAAAGGAGGAGGGTGCGAGATCACACTACACTGCATGTGAATCAGTGATTTTGGCATTGAGAACTTGCCTGGAAACCAGGACAAAACTGTCGATGTTTGCTAAAAGCCCTGTGATGCTGATATGAAATTTTCTAGACAAGCTTGATGTGTGAAGGGCAATGTTTTTGAGTGCCTTGTTGTGCCAAACTCACTGCAATGAGTAGCCTGTCTCCCCTCTGCTGGGACAGCTGGAGCAACCTCACAAACCAGATGAAGACCAGGCCTCCCTATGGACATGAACTGGCAACAGGTGAGGGTAGAGAGCTGCCACATGTTCCAGAGGCTGCTGCCAGCATTCCGTATGTTGGCACACACTTGTGCAAGTCTGCACAGCTGGCGACTCAAGAAGTCTTGTTGTGGTGGCGTTGTTCCACAGCAGCCTGTCTGGACTTCAGCAAACTTTGGTGTTTCAGTGCTGAAGATGAGGTACTGATGATTATTTCCCCCTCAGTTGCTGAGCATAAATAGCTCTCTTCACTCTCTCTTCTGTGCTCTCTTCACTCGCCTCCACTGAGTTCCCTCCCTCAGCTGGGCTTGGCAGCTGGTCTGGGCCACTTTGCCAGTGAGATCCGAGGTGCTGATTTACAGCCTTGGGTTTGCCAGCTGCTCTAAGACCCTGGAGGGAACCAGTACACTGCTGTGTGAAGGTGACTCTGGGCTCTCCCGGGGGTCTGACGGGGGGCGGTGAGGGGGGAAGTCGTGCCTTTTTTGCTGAGGTTGGTGTTTGCCCCGGAACCACCTCGGCGTGTGTGGAGCGATGCTGTGGGTGCTCGAACGAACACTTAAGGGCCGGGACCCGCTGCGGGCCTGTCAGCACAGGGTCTGATGTGTTGGTACCTCACTGCCCATGGGAACACACCTCACTCCGCTGTGAAAACCCCACCCCACTCCTGGGCTGCAGGGCTCGCAGCCCCCGTCCCTGTCCCCTCCAGCTCTGTGTCGCCAGAGCTCCTTAGAGCAAACGCGGATCTGAGAGGGAACGGTGGGAGACAGGCGGTCGTTGCCGGTGTTGCCTGTCTTGAAATGCTCCTGTTTGCAACGGGAGGACCGAGCGGGCAGGTCCCAACCGGGCCGCTTTGAGATCAGGTTCGTTCTGAAGCACCTCCGAGCGTGGGCAGGAGCTGCAGGGGGGCACGCGAGCCCGGGGCTGCAGGGCTGGGGGCGGCTCTGCCCCGGCGTAGCTGCGGGAGGCGTGCGGGGCGCGGGGGAGGAGCGGGCAGGCCCGGGTGCTGCTTCACGGGAAGGGGCCGGAGCGGCTCTGCCCCCGCCCGAGGCACTGCCGGGGGCTGCGGGGACGGGGAAGGGGCCGCCCGCGGGGCACGCGAGTTACCCCGTAGGGATGCTGGGGCCGGCCCCGAGGGCCCGGGAGTGCAGGAGAGAGGGGCGGGTGGGGTGACTCTGCCCCGTGAGAAGTGTGTGCCAACGTGAGGAATGCTGGCAGCAGCCTCCGGGACATGTGGCAGCTCCCTACTCTGACCCGTGGGCCGTTCTGGGGCCAGCCTGCCCACACTCGCCCTGTGTGGGCCCCGGCAGTATTTAAGGTTTAGTATTTATGGTTTCCTCCTCCGCTACCGTTCTGCAACTGTGCTTGAAACCTTTCCCTGATGTTTGTCAGATTGTATGACAAGAGAGACAGCAAGGGTGATGTACAAGGGGGTGGAGAGCAGAGATTCACGCTCTTTAACTGCTTCTCTCTTAAAGCTTTTCTGAGGAGGACATCAGTTCTGGAAAATTCATACAAACCAAAGGACAATAACCAAATTCACCACCAGTGCTTCTGGAAAGCTGCTGCTCTCCTCTGAGGGAGGCAGGGGAAGCATCAGGGTTAGTTTCAGGCACCTATTGTGATGCTGGAATGTCAGATACCTCTTACTGCTTTACAGGTTGCGGGACCTTTGGGGAAGGGTCATTTAACAACTGCAACCCAAACCCCACAGTTTTTGATCCTGAACTCGCTCCAGGCTCTTACTTCACACTCTCCCTCTTTCTCCAGTATTCCCTCTCCCACACCCAGCAAATAAGGCCCAGTGATACCACACAGCTCCTATGGGTGAAGACCTGTATGTGGTGTTGAGAAGTGAAAGCAGAAACATTGCTCCCCCTTTACCTACCATTGCTAGATTGAGAGTTTTGAGATCAAAGAACCTACAGATGATCTGACTGCATTTGCCTGCTTTTGAAAAAACACATTGTAAACAGCGATTGACATCTGAGCCCAGCACCAGCCATTGCACAGCCCCAGGTCCTTGGCTTGTCCCAAGCTATGTCTTGCAGTCCTGTGGTCTCTCCTGATGCCACTGGAGTTTCAAAGCCCTTGGTGTAATTGCAGAAGTGCACACTTCACCTGGCCACTCACCTGTTCTGCACTGGAAGCTATTCCTGCTCTCCTGAAGGGCCCCAGGGAGATCTCAGCTCCACCCCAACAAGTGCTGCTTTCAGGCCTGTCGGCACAGGGCTGATGTATTGGTACCTCAGTGTGAGGTATGCATCAAGCTCTTGGGCTCCCTGCTGGATGCTGCACCCTTTATTTACGTATTTCCAAACCAGGGAGGAGGGGTTACAGTGGTAACCCAGGAAATTCTGCAAGGACAGATGTTCCTGGACACTACTACCATTTTCTTTAGCTCATTCATTCAGCTGCAAACTAGGCTCCACTTTGTTTCCATCTCTGCATTCCCACTGCAGAGGGCTTCAGATTATTCTGCAAGTTTCCTCCCTTTTAATCCTTGATTTAATACAGGACATGAACACACCCAAACTGACAGTGTCAGACCACAGAGGGAACACCTTCACCTCTTCCAGCTACTTCCGCCTGTGGCAGGTGAGCAGCTGGCACATGAACTGTGAACTTCAGCCTTCTGTCGACACTGCAGTGCAAATGCACCTGCCTCAGCTGCTGCTGCATTGGGAAAAAACTTACGTATAACCCAAATATTACTGAATTCAGCAAAACTGGGGTCTTCCTCTCAACCTTACACTGCAGGCCCTGAGATTACCTGTACCCATTTTGCTGTTTGTCACTGCAGCTGTCCCCAGCGAGCCCAGGGCAGGCTGCAGATCCAGGGACAGGGGATAGTGCCCGCAGCCTGCCCAAGGCCATGCTCTGTCAGAGGAGCAGGCTGGGCAATGAGAGCAGCAGAGTTGGGCTCTGGAGTACAACTTATAAAGAGGATTATGCCAGAACCAGATAAAACTTGACTGAGAAAACAAAAGCAACCACTGTTCAAAATCCCCTGATAAGTGTCACTTGTGTGCCAAAGTGCAGCATGAGGCAGCAGAGCAGGTCACAAGCAAAGCAGCTGGGGCAGCTTTAGGAGCTGCAGCCTGAGGCAGCCCAAGGACAAGGCCTGCAGGGAGAAGGGCACTTTGCCATGGCAGGATCCTCCTATGAGCCACAGCGCGATGGGCAGTCTCAGCTGTACCAGTGCAGACTGGAACGAACACACTGCACTCTCCAACCTGGCAAAATCTGCATTTAATTTACAACATAGTAAAGGTTACAGGTAAAAAGCTCAACAGAAGTGTGAAAAGGCCTATTACATATTACACAAGTGTACAAATGTCTGTACAAAGCCCCTCGATGTTCCTGTCCCCTTCTGGCCAGCTGCGGCCCCTAAGCTCTGAAATAATAAGAGCTGGTTCAGAGTCAGGGAGGAGAAGAGCTTTAAAAAACAACGAGCAGTGAAGTTTCCCTTGTCAAGAAAAATCTTGCGAAGAGCCACTTGCAAAAAACCCCAAAAAAACAACCCCAAACCCAACCCCCTTCCCCCCAAAACAAAAAGAAAAAGAAGAAAACCTGCTCAACTTTTGTTTGTCTCGACTAGTCTTACCCTAAAGAGTTGCCTTCAGAAAGCAACTGGCTGGGAAATGAAAATCCTACAGGCCAGACTAAAGAGAGGAAGATTTTGAGTTATTGTAGGAGCACTGGGAAGCAGAACACATGCCCAACAGCTGAATCATCAATGGCAACTTAAACACAGAGCAGTGCAGCTGGATCATGGAGCAGGTGCTGAATCCACGCAAGGAATAGTCTGAGCTAGATGTGATGGTGTGGGGAGGGAACAGAGCAGTCTCTAAAGCCATGGCTCTTGTGAGCTGGGCAGCTGCTGGCTGGCACCTCAGGGACATGATAAAAGCAATCACTGTGGACCAGAACTCACACGGATTTTGGAGCATCTGTCTGAAACGGGTCTGGTGCATCCAGCACCCAGCTCACTGGAACACAGTCCTGCCCTAGCAACCCGGCACTACTTTCCCAGGTAGCTGCAGTCCTGCACACAGTGAACAGCCAGGTACATGCTCTCATTTTGGTGCACATTTCCTGGATCCCCCAAACAGGAAAGGAATGTGACTTGTAGCTGAACCACATTAGAGAGTGTACAAAAATCCAGAGTAAAGTTAAGAATAATAGAGCTCTGGCCTTACCTTGTGTAAAGTACAGCCACAGTGTCTGAATATGTGAATCATTTTCACATCTAAACCCAAGGAACTAATGGGCTTGAGCAACAACCCAAGTCCACTGGGAATTCCTATTCTGGCTCTCAGTAGCACTAAATTCTCACCTGCTGTTCCCAGCAGCCAAAATATTTGTGTGTGGGGAACATGCCAGTCCTCCCAGCTTTTTGTCTTGTTGCATCTCATATACTCCAAGCTTACAAGTTCCATTTGCAAGTAAAAATGAAACTATTTAAGTTACAGGGGCCACCAAGTCTAAAAGAAACTCCACTGTGTTAACTTCACCCTGAGTTACCCAGGGGAGTCACCATGGCACAGTGCAGACAGTGCCTATTCCTGTCGGATGCTCCAACCCTCCATCTGTGCACCCTGTATCCATCCCACAGACCCCATCCTGCAGCACTGGAACAAAGCTAAGGAACCCACCTGTTGCTTATCCATCTCAACTCATGACTCATGGGATGCTCTAGTATTCTATGTGGAAATTAAAACAAGCTAAGTAGTAGCCAAACTAAAAATAATAATAATAATAAAAAAAAGAAGAATGTCCCATATTGGTGGGGTTTTGAAAATTAAAAAAAAAATAAAAGCTGACCTATATTCTGCAAGTTTTACAACTCCTACCAATGGGATTCTGCAAGGCTTGGCCCCACAAACACTTCCTCCTGACATAGCTGCCCTGCTGTGAGCATATCCAGCAGGAACAGTGTCACCACAGCAAGCCCAGCACTGAAATACACGGACCTGCAGGGTCATGCTGTGACAGCTGTGTGACTGCCCCTTTGACTTGTGGATCCAAACTCAGCATAAAGACCTCTGGGACAGTGGTGGCTAAGAAAAGGCTGTAGGGGTTTTGGTTCAAAAGGAGATGGGAGCTGTATTTTGTTTTTTTTTAACAGACACATAAAAACATTTGAAGACAGATCTTTAAAGGATATTTCACTCCTCCAATCTTGGTATTACATCTGTTAGGACACTGAAATTTTAAAAAGACGATACCGCACATGAAAAGTTTCTAGAGTTGGTAACTTCTACCCTCCCTCAGCCCAGCTCAGATCAGCAGGGACGGGGTCGGCTTCTTGCCCGGCCAGGCCTCCTTAGCATATTTCTTCTTCTTGGGTTCATTCACAGCTTCAGGGTTGAAGACAGCGGGGTTTGGAGCTGGGTTCATGTTCACTGTGGAGGGCACAACTGGAGTCAAGTCCACGTCGGGGGCAAGGTTGGGGTAGGGCATGGGCAGCCCCCCGATGAGTGCGGTCCCATGGACGCCGTGTGACTGCGACCCCGCCTCATTGTGGGTGGGGGGCAGCCCCCCGTACAATCCTCCGCTGTAGGGGAAGCTCTGCATGCGCCGTGACGCAGAGTCATCCGTGGTCAGTGAGCCCGCGTTCTCCATGCGCTTCTTCTGTAGACAGAAGCAGTTAAAGAATTATTCACAATGCACGAAACCATCAGCCTATTTAAACTGGCTGCCAAGGCCATTTCCCCCAAAAGGCACCTAAATCTGCCACATACAAAGTGCTTACAGACCATGTCCCGGTCCTACAAGGTTTCTTCTGGGTTCCCTTGAAAACCACAACAATAAACTCTTAGAGGCGCACAGTGCAGGAAGGGTGACAAAAGCTGACACTCAGGTGTAACTTAGATGAAGTCTGAGCACCTCTTCACCTCCTGTACACTCCTGCCAGTCTTAAGCTTGTCCTGAACAAAGACTGAGTAGGTCATAGAATGTCCTGGGCTGGAATGGACCCACAAGGCTCATCTAGTCCAACTCCTGGCCCTGCACAGGACACCCCAAGAATCCCACCCTGTGCCTGAGAGCATTATAACACAAACATTCCTTCCCCCACAGAAAGAAACTGCAACTTCTAGATCACTTGGGTAATTTTGCTCCTGATCATTGGAATCTTCTCCTGCAGTCTGGGTTTGTGGAATATTATCCTTCTCCACATGATGTTATTTAGTCTATACAAGCAACAAGTGAAATTGCTGTTACACAGTGTCTTAGCTGCTCTGAAGTTCCGCAGATCTTTCTTCCTCCTTGCATATTCCAATTAAATAGAACACTGGCAGCACACTCATCTTGGAGCAAAGCCTAAACCTGCTTGTTCTAGTATACAAACTTATCCTCATTTTTCCCTTCTATTCTCCACATTTCCCACAATTTTATCTGATGCCTGGAACTAATGCACTGAATTTCTAGAAAGTGTTTCTTTTTGGGAGGAAAAAAAAAATCACCATTGATCCCATGTGTTATTAAAGAAAAGAGCTAAAGCTGGGTTCGAAGGGAAATGGTCGAATTTGCTAAAAAAGACAATTGTGAAACACAGACATGACTTCTTCTTAACAATGAAACACTTTCCACGTGGGAGCATTCTGTTTCTAAGGTGCAATTCATAAATCATAAAGTGAGTTCATCAATGTAACGTGCTAATGAGAAAGTTGGGAGTCACCTCGTACCTTAACAGGGACCACTGCTGTCTGTACCATGTTCCGGAACCGCCCCACGGATGGGTCCACGTCCTCTGCAAAGCAAGAACAGTGATGCTTTCAGAGAGCACATGGGAAAAACAGAACCTCTGTGGGGTAAAGGAATCTATACGAAAAACTGCAACAGACCTTCTTCTCCCAAAGCCAGCACTCCAGAAGCTCCCAGTAAGCACAAGTGTGACCAAAGAAAGAGAGAGGCTCGGGGGAAGACCCAGTGGCTTTGTCTCTAGGTGGCTCATCAGGCATCCTGGCTTTCCCAGGAATGGAAGGCTTTCCCTCAAAAGGAGAAGGGGAGCAGATGGATGGGTGGATAGGCTGGAGTCTGGGCTGAAAGCTGCTGCTGACAAGGCACTGCATGTGCTAAAGGCACAGCAGCCAATCCCTAAAGTCCTTGGGGAGCCTTGAAGCAGGAGTCAGAAGCAGTCAGTGTGAGTGTTTGAAAGTCCGGAAAAATTATCTTTTTTTGCGATGAGAATGACTGGTGTTTGCATTAGGATGTTCTGAGCCTTGAACTGCATCACATTATAAACCAAAATGGTCACTCTGGGTGCCAAAGGAACCACCTCCACACTGTATTTCAAAATGCCTGCTCATTAATTAGCTGCTGTTATTAACAGGAATATTGTCCATATAAAGTATGATTGATAAGAATGCCATTAATACAGAACAGCTAAGGGAGAAAAAGAGTAATTTGGAATTGGATACATCTTCAAATGCATCAGTTTGAATGAGGATTAGGGACGACTTGGTTGAGATGTGCAGAAAAGTAGCAAAAACTCTCTGAGCTCGAGACATCCCAGAGGCAACAGGTAATGAAAGCATTAAAGAACAGATGAAAAGCAAACAAGTTCTGTTCCCATTGAGATTCTAAAGAGGGCAAAAAATGTAAACCACCTTCCTCCTTTTGGACCCATGACATTGCTCCAGTATCTGACAGAGTACTGAACAATGAAGCTGAGTTTGATAGCCCCATCCTGCTCAGAGCATGCAGTTACTTTACAGGTAGACCAGAAGAAACAGAAAGAGGTCACAGACTTCAGTGAGACATGGCGGCAGCTTCTGTGAAATAGCAGATCCCAAATATTGACTGCCAAATTTCTTTTCTCCTTATCCATATGCAACCATGAGGAATCCCTACGAGCATACTGGAAGGAGGTCCTGATGGGCATCAACTGAGGATTAAAGCAAACTCCTTACCCGGATTGATGATCTCATCATCATCACTGAACGTCACTCTGGAGTTCTTCCGTTTTCTCTTTGGCCTCTGGATGTCCAAGTTCCCCTCCTCAATGGTCAGTGTGGAGATCCTTTTGTTGTGGGCTGTATTAAACTCTGTCAGATTCTAATGGCAAATTTAGAAACCAAAGAGTTTAAGCAACTAGTGTATGAAGTCTGATTTAATCACATGACTGTGCACATCAGAAGACCGACCACAGGACATTATTTAGTTTCAACTTCAGACCCCAAGGAACAAGCAGAGGTTCAGAGCTGCAATGAGCTGCCCTGAGAGGCTGTGGGGTCTCTACAGAGATATTTAGAATGGAGCACAATCCTGGGCAGCCTACTCCAGGTGGCCCTGCTTGAGCTGGTTGATGATTCTGAGAGGTCCTTTCCCACATCCACAATCTGTGAATGCCACAGACACCGCCTCTCCCTCTTCATTAGCTAACTTAGGGAACAGGGCAGCATTCACAGGCATCTGGCAATGGGAACAGTGTGGGAAACCACCCTGACCTGGGGCAATGTTAGCTGGAGAGCACATCCCTGGCAAACCTTGGTAAGAGGACCACTGGCATAGTAAGATTATTAGGTCTGTGATTCTGGGAAGCAGCATGATCACAGGTTAATCATTGCAGATGAGATTGTTTGGGTGTATCTGACAGCAGAAGACACCTCAGACTATCTTCAAAGCTAAGAAATTAAGAACCTGAACCTAAGGAAGTATTACCCAGGGAAGTTGTTTAGTCACCATTCCAGGAGATATTTAAAAGACATTTAGACATGGCACTTAAGGACATGGTTTAGAGTCTTGTGGGCCTGTGTGACAGACTGAAATGTCAATGGCTTAAACAACTGGAAACATTTGCAAACACAGTGGGTGCTTTGCTGACATGCACAAAGGAACAGCCCAGGCACAGAGGGCATGAGCACCAGAGGATGACTATGTCAAATCAACCCGTGTTTAGCAACAAGCTGGGTTTTGAACCAGATTAAGGGAGAAGGCCGATGAGCAGCAGATCCTGTCAGGTGTGGTAGTGCTTTTTATCAGGACAATGTCTTGCCTTACACAACGGCTCAGTTGTAAAACTACACCTCCCAAACTCTCTGACCCCTCCCCCACTGGGGAAGGTACCAGGACATTCCCATTCCCACCTAGAGCTGAAGGTTTTCTTCCCTCTGATGGGGCATAACTGGCTCAACTGTGCTGACATGAGAGGCAGGGTCATGTGCTGGAAGGGTCATAAACCATCAAAGACCCTCAAGGTGCCCCAGAACTCATTTCTGGGCCTTTCACCAGAGGACTGCACGAGATCCACAGTCTTGCAACAGACAGTGTAAAACTTCCCCTTCCCAGGGGAGGTACCTGGGTGTTCCACCTAAAGCCATTAAACTGTGTTTCGAGGGCTTTCCTCACCCTCATGGATCAAGACTGCAACCATCACTTCAACCAATGGACATCAAGTCTTGTTGCTGGACCCATGGGTGGTGAGATCTTTCTACTCGTATCCTTTCTTTCTTTTTGTTATATATTTTCTTAAGTGTTATTTTTTATACTTTTATTTTTCTATATTATTACAGATAATTATAACCAAAATGGCTACCTACCTCCATTCCATTGCAACCTAATGGTTCTAAAATAAACCCTATATATATTTATTTATAAACATCGGTCATTCTGCGTTGTTTCACTCCAATCTGCCCCAAGGGATCTACTAACAAGAACCTGAGTTAACCTTGTCTTCAGGGGTGGGTCATAACAGCTTGGCAGTGTTAGATTTATGGACGTGATGATCTTAAAGGTCTTTTCCAACCTAACTGATTCCATGACTCTAAGCAAATGAGTGGGGAATGCTGTGCTAGCTGGAAATGCCATCAAGGCAGTGTGCCATCATACTCACATCCAGTTCTGTCTCCTCCTCTGGCAGCCCCAGCAAACCCTTGAGCTCCTCATCCTCACCACCCATCTTCTCGTCCCCTTTCACTGCTGACGGCAACGTCTGTGGCTTCTCTCGCAGAGTGTACGCACGGGTGGAGGCTCCAAATGAAACCGTGGAGTCAATGGGGATCTGTTGGGGTTTGTGAGCTTCCAAACGGATATGACCCAAGAATGTGCCATGTGCTGAGGACATCAAAATGCAAAATAAGTCTGTTGAGCTTGGGATCATGGTATTCCAGTTCACGTCTGAGAATCTCAGAAACTGTAACAATTATTCCAAGGTACAAGGCACTGAGCTACTGCTGAAACCATCAGCTATGTAGACCCACAATCTCACGAACTGAGATAACACACACCAGAAGTCCTCAAAAAGTCACTGGAAATAAATTACAAACACCTTTTACTTTCTGTATTCCTGCAGGTCCCAATGTACAGTGCAAAAAAACACCTGACAGGTTTCAGACCTTGGGAAATCACCCTCAGAAGAGAAGGCTTCACTAAAATTGTGACAGGAAGGTAAAGTCACTTTCCTCCTCTCCTTTTGGCCTCTTACAAGGTAGAAATGTTTGAAACACCCAGTGAGGCAGCTGTAGGCTGACTGGAGCAAACACTCCTTTCCCCTAACCCTTGTCTTTCCTTATGATGCAAATTCTGATTATATCCATTTGCCCACAGTGCAGACAACAATGGAAAAGGAAAAAGTGTCTCAGGTTCAGAATGTTTAAGCACTTAAGTATAGCTCTTCTGTCTGGTTAAATGCCGCACTACTTACTGCTATTCAGATCTATGAGGAAAACCCTCTTGAGATGTTTGTGATAGACCAAGGCAGCATGGACCCGAGAGCAAGACTGGTGGTCAATGGTAAAATCGCACAGATCAGGATTTCTCCCAAAGAGATAGTATTTCTTCTCATCAATGATGAGTTTCTGAGGTAGAATATCAAACAGAGAAGTGTATTAGACTCCTAGAATCTTTTGGATCGTCCTGAAAAAAAGTCAAGAACATGAATAAATAGAGCAAATGCAAAACAAAGCATCAACAGCTTATCAATATTTCAGTTTAGTATGGCACTGTTAAATATGTAAACTCAAATCTGCTCTTCATAAAATCAGAACAGCTGAATGGGGGAGAGTCCCAGTAATTCCCTTCTTTACCAGCCAACGCTGGACAGCCTTGGAAGGACAGTCACTCTTCAAAGCATTAGACTACCTCATACAGGAGATTTTCTCTGACATCTGCTCCCAGAGATTTTAACACGTTCCTCAATGGATGACCTCAGGCTTTGTCTAAGGTAGGAACCCATGCTCAGTGATCTCTGGTCTGATATAGGACATCAAAATTATACTTCTGTACAGAAATGGACCTACAGGACATTTCAGACGTCTGGTATAAAGATGCAAAACTATACTGAGTATGTGGTGTGATCTGAACCCATATTAGTCTATTCAATAAACCATTAATTTCAGGTATTTCTTCTTTATTCATCCTAGTACTAATCGCTTTGTTAAAAAAGGACCTTACAAACTTAATATCTGATCTTTTACTGATCTTAATATCAGTTACATAAAACATCTCTGTAAGGTGAGGGACATGTTGACAACGTCCTACAGTATTTATGTCACCAGATCATGTCGTTGAAGGAACTCCTTGCACCTGAATGAGCAGGGCATGTGCAGAACCTTCTCACTGGATCCCTAGAACTTCATCTAATCTGTACTTTCCTGCTCCAGCTGCACAAGGCAAAGGCTGGCAGTGCACTACATATCTGTTAACAGGCTTCTGCTTTTTGAAACATTCACCAAAGCCCACATGTTTCAATAGCATCATCCAGGGAATGCTGAGGATACATGTTCCACTGAAAAAACCCACATCATGGTTCAGGAGGGCATTGCTTCCATGAGATGGTCTGAGATGAACTAACATTCTGCCTGCTTGAGCACCTGGATTTCTCCCCCTGCCTCCCTGCATTCCCAGCTATTCAATCCTCTCCTCAATCCCACTGCCACGTGTCTGAGCAAAGTTTTTGGCTTGCAAAGCCTTTTTTCCCCTGTGTTAATCTTCCCCCATTGGAGTGCGCTGGATCAGTCTGCCTTTGGTCAGAGCATGTCCCAGCTGCTCCACGGAAGCACCGGATTCCAGGCACTAGGGTGGGTGATGCCAAGGATCTCCCTCTCTGGCAGCAGCATTCCAGCCAAGCAGGAGTTTGCTCCTCACTTTGCCAGGTACAAACCATCTGCTCAGTTACATCCAGCCAGTGTGTAGCCAGGTCCAGGGGGCTGGGGGTTTTCTGAGCTGTCAGATGACACAATGAGTACCCACAGAGTCACTCATTCTGGGGCACTACCAAGTCATACAGAAAATAAGGAGATGGACTGGAACAGGATGCAGTATTTATACTCCCCTGCCTCATCTGCAAGGACAAAAATCCCATAGGACCTCAGCTTCTGCTACAGACCACCTTGCAAATCACATCTATTTACCTGCCTATCAACTATGAACTCCAAGGTTTTAGCACTGCTACAGTCACATGTCACTTCCCCACTGGTTTTTTTCCTGATTTTTTCCTCCATACATGTGCTCTGTATTTTCCAGGTTTGACTTTCCAGTGTTCTGCTGAATATCTGTCAGGCTCCATGCTGCAAGTTCTCATCATCTGGTATTCAGTAATAAGCATTTATTTCTGCATGTTTAGAAGAATTAATTGAACAACCTGACTCCACACTTGTATACATCATGACAATTTTACAATTGATTAGTCCCTTAGGTAATACTCTGTTAAATGTCTTATTCCCCATGAACTCAAGGTATACAATTTAAGCACAGATTCAGGACAGTGACTGCTTTGTGTAATCTACTGACTACCATATTTTGGCCTGCTGTCTTAAGGAAAGAGTATTTGGTGATCAAGGTATGTATATTTATCAGCTCTGACACCTACTACTAAACCAAATAACTTCTAAACCTCTGGCTAGTTTCAACCAGCACTACAAGATTATTAAATTTCAAGCAATTCTGTGAAAACAAACAGCTAGATAGAATAATAGCTCCATCAATCCCCTCAGTGATACACAGGCTGGCAGAAAATCCTGAAGAGTGCCAATACTCAGACTTCAACCACAAAAAAAATCTTTGTGAGTCCACATCTCATTTAATAAGGCAGCAGTGACAGCTCAACTGACAATTCACCTGCAAGTACATGGTCTATTGACAAATGAAGTGCAAATGCAAAATGCAAGTGATTTTCCTCCAGCTGGGAGATGTAAAACACGCAGGTGTCTCCCCTGAATCGGGTGGTCTGGTGCAGAGCAATGCATCTCAAAGCCTCAGGACATTCAGATTAAAGAAATCACTGTATTGAGTTCACTGGGTTCTGCTCTCACCTGGCCACTTTATCATCACTTTCTGTCTCTTCAAAATGCTGGTTTTCAGAAGACCCCTCAGAGTTAACCAGAAAGTATGAAGATGCCACAGATGAAGAGCTTAAACTTGTATGTAGTCTCCTCAATCCTGTTTTAATTTTATTTCATTTTTTATTCCACCTGTAAACAGACCCCTCCACTTCCTCCCTGTATGCTCTACACATCAGTGTGCCTTTGTGAGGCTTTTCCTTGCATTTCTTAACCATCAATCCATGAGTCTTACTGATATTTTCCCTTAAGATTAGAGTTGTTTCATCCAGCTGTTGATCCAAGAACACCATAACTGTTTGTTGCATCACATCTTTTGAGGAACCCTGGTTAGGTTTTCTGGGGATTTAATTTCCCAGCATTGGATATATATCCCATATTCTGCAGTTCCTTACAGAGTTGAGCACTCTGACTCTTCCCACGCTCAACACCTTTGCACTAGTGAATTCTATGATTCCACACTGTAAAGAAGATGAGTATTAACTTTTCCTTTTACTGCAAATTTGAAAGTAAGTCCTGTATAAACACAGCTCTGATAACACGTGGAATCTGATTTATTCCTCCACAGTGCTCAGTTCCGCAAGCAATTACCTCACAATTTCAATTACCATAAAAATTGATCAAATCATTTCTCATTCTTGCTGACAACTAAAACCAAAAGCATCCTTTAAGTTTTCATTTGCACCTGTTAAACACAAACAATACTGCCCTGACTGGGCAGCACTACCAAGAGATTTCGCAAAGAGACAAATTCACGGAAATATTGCAACAATCATCAAGAGAGAAAATAATTTTATTGCCTTTAATTCAAGATAATGTTTCCAAAATGTTCTGTGCCTCTGAGCTATAACCCAGTGTCTTCCTTCACACACTGAGCTTAAACACTGCATGGCTTGTTTTGCTGTTGCACTTTGCAGACCCAGCAATCACAGGGTGACCCTCAGGCCTCTGCACGAGGCTGGGACACTGATGGCTCGGTTAGTATCAAGTGCTCAGTAAACCACAGGATTTAACAATGGTCTTCCTTGGTTTCTGCTGGCTACCAGAAAACACAAAACTGAAAAACTCTCTGCCACCTGTATTGAACAGAGAAACACAAGGATCACATCCAAGCGCTGGTCATTGCCGCACAGTTGCCATGCATACTCACAGGAACTTGTTTCAGGTAACCACAACAGACTAGAGGATCAAAGCCATCACCTGTACACAGTGCAAGGCCACAATGCGGCTGCACAGGCAGGTGTGTGCACTCCATGGAACAGCTGCCAGAGCTGCCCACGGAGCCAGCTCTTCCCATGGTGCCTCACAGCCCCAGGGGTGGCAGCCAACCAGGCCTCTGTGGCACACACAGGTCCTGCGCCGGGCCAGCCTCGCACGCTGAGAGCAGGCGAGCTGTGCCTCACCGAGCTCAGCAACACTGACAGCCAACAGCAGCAGGTAAAACACAGCTCCACAGGCACTCTCCCATCTACCACTGAACCTCCGAGTACCCAGACAGGAGAGTGGCAGCGGCTGCTAACAGTGCTCAGTGCTCTGTGTGGCAGCAAAGAGCAGCTCTTTAGGTTATCAAGAGCTGATGGTAGGAAGAGGGAATTGGGATGCTTGTACCACCCACCTTTTCAAAACAGACAGACACCAGGCTCATAGAGCCAGCTTGGGCCTGTCAGCTGTGGGCAGCACAGCCTCAGAGTCTGACAGCACCAGGACAATGGTCCTGGCTGTCAATTTATAAACACATTTTCTCACCCATTGCTAAAACCTGTGGTGCATCCTCAGCTTCCATGTGGCATTTTTCTTTTTTTTTCAGTCCTGACCAGGACTCCCATGATGGACATTCACCTGGCACCTGACGAGCCATTCAGCAGTTCATGTGAACTCTTTATCCTAAAGCTCTGTCCACACTTAAAAATCCAAAAGAAACATGACATGAAAAACCCCACAGAATCAATCCCCTACGTGGGAAGGCTGCATCATGCTTGGCCACCTGCCACGTACCAAAAATCCCAAAGTCACTGCTATGTAGCTTTGCTCCCTAAATCTCATCCATGGCCTGAAAGATACTAGAAAACTCAGTGCCAAGAGCAGTCCCTATCCCAAGTGCTGCTGCCGGGATGGCACTGAGATGACTGAACTCAAGAACAATCCTACTGCAGCTCTCTGAGCTCGGAACATGATTCTGAACATTCAACAGTAGCAGGGGAGGCAGAACACGGCCGCTGCCGACGACAAACACAGTGCAAAGGGTTTGAGAAGTGCTGGGAAGTGCTGCTGAGGGAGAGTGTCCTGAGTGCTGGTATGAACCAACTCAGCCACGCCTGGTATGAGCCAAAGAGCTGCTCTGAAGATGCAGTGAATGTGTGCACTACCTGTGTGCACCATCTAACTCCTTTCCAGCTAAGGCTGACCACAGATCTCTTGGGTCAAGACTGGCTTTGTCAGTTTTCTGCCTTTAAATCCAGAGTAAGAGGACTCTGCCAAAAAAGCAATGGACTATAAAAAAATGCCGCATTTATAAAGAAAAACCTCATTTCTGGCCTGAAAAAACCTAAGTTAATTTGTGAGGCACTTATTTGTGACATCTCTATCTGCTTTCCTATCCACTGCATATACACTGGTAACTTAGCCCAATTCCAAACAGTAAATCTCTCCTCCTAGACACCAGAAGGAACACTTAATAGTGTTCCATGTGGTAGCATACACTAAATACCAGCCAAGTTCTTAAGCTGTCTAGATCTTGATATAACACTGATTTCCTCATTTTCCAAATTTTCGTTCAGAAAAGTTGGCTCAGCTTTGGAAAGCTTTGCTGCCCAGAAACATTTCTGTTTCAGTCAGCTTCAAATTAGGAGTCTCTCCACAGCTGAAATATATTCACTGGTTTGGGTTCTCTCTGTCAACCATGGTAGAGAGACTTTTCTTCAGTTATTACTTTCCGTGTAATATAAGATAAAATATGAACGAGAGAATGAGGTGGTGCTGTAATAAAAATAACTCGCTGTATCTGTGCTCATCACAATACTGTTCACAGATCCTGAATGTGGGAGGAAAAATCAAACTGTATTTCATACTGTAGGACAGAGCAGCACTCTTGCAAGATACAGGATGCCTGTTTAATCTGACTGTAATGCAAAATAAAATATAAACTGACCAGATGGGTTTCTCAAACAAGCCGTACAAAAGGAAGAGGGTTAACCGATGGAAGTCCTGCATGTCATGAGGCTGCCTTAAAGCACAGGCAAGGGAAAAGTCCCTTCATTCATTGTTTCAGAGCAAAACAAAATGATTTGAAGACAATGAATACATGAGAGAAAGGAAATACTTATGAATAAGTGTGGAAAATGACGGGGATTGTTCTACTGCTGGTGCCTATGTACACGATACACCAAATCCATCAAACGCTACTTCCATACCTCAATGAGTTTGTCTCCTTTGACTACATCCAGGTGTAAGCCGGGTGGTGGTTTCCCCGCCCTGGAAAATAAAGAAAGGAAAAATATAGTATCAAAACATTTAATAAAAATTTTATTAGTGTTAGAGCTGCTCAAGCTACAGACCAAACCTACACAAATGTTAGCAGATGTATTTTGGGGAAAATATGAAAATACCATAATTTTCTTTTCCTCCCTGCAGATTCCTTCTGACAACACATAAACCAAGATTTTTTATTTTAAGACTGAAGGTAACAGGACATGAAGCATCTCAAGCTTTAGCTCTCCAGGTGAAAACCATCTGCTATACACAATAAACAGAGCAACTCCTGAGATCACATGATATGAGGCAGCAAGAGACCAACAAACAGAGATGGGGATAGGCTGGGACTGTTTGCTCAAGGGCTCTGTTTTCTCATGTCACTCTCAAAATAGCACATCTCTACCCTTGGCTGCTGAGAGGAACAGAAACTCCTACCACCTTTCCTCTCTAGGCTGGTAATGGCAAAAACCTCAAAGGGGCTCTGCACACACCTGTAATATTATAAAAGTGCTGGCCAATAGCCAGTGTTCCTCCACACTCACCTATGATTACACTTCCCTGCCAACACAGGTGGCACAGAAGAGACTACAGTCCTAGAGGGACCCCTGCCCTTTGGCAGCACGGTCCTCCCCCACCACATTCCACACAAACAGCAGACCAGTTCCCCTAGCCCTGCTGCTCCTGCTCACCTCCTGTGGAGCAGATTCACCTGTCAGCAGTGTTATTCCCACCTGTGCAAAGGGAGCACAAAGGCCCGAAGGACTCAGCAGATCAGCAAGAAAAGGCCAGCACACGGGTGAACCCACGGGGTCTAGCAGAAACATATTGGGCACTTACAGTGCTCAAACCCAAGGACGCTGCTTTGGTACCAATACCTTGCCCTGCACCACACAGGATCCTTCAGCTCTTGGCAGCAAAGGATCTTTTTCTGCTCAGATATCTCAGAATTTGCATCTCTAGTACTTCCTCACAGATAACATCTCTGCTGCTTGTCTCTAAGGCTGGACCAGCTTTCCAGGCAGCAGCAGTGACCTAGTTCTTGGCTGCACCGCTGGCCTGCTGAGGAACTCTGCAGAGATCGTGTTCCCATTCTGCTCAGTGCATGGAGCCAGCCCAGGGAACAGTGGTAACGGGCAGTGATGTTCTCAGGGTGGCTGGAGAAGAAAGAAAGGTCACTGGTAGTTGAAGTTGTTTGAAGGGGTTAAATATAGATGTTCACGTTTCTGGGGTAGGCCTTACATTCAATGGTTTCTTCTGTGTTGCAAGGTCAGCTCCCCTCAATAACTTCATATAAGAACACAGTCTCCTGTTATTTCTGCTTCATTTCTTTCCCAAGCGTTTTCCTTTCTTGTTTCCAATTCATTACACCAGCCTGCCCAGATCTCTCTGGCCCTTTCTGAACTGACCACTTGAGACTTTCACAAGTTTTCTTGTCAGGCCCTTCTCAAAGACTGTGGATATACTGCCCTAACAAGTATATGGTTAATATTGACTCTTATTGTTTCGGATGAACAAATAGCAGCAGCAAAAGCAGAGGGTGCTAAGCTCCAGCACAATCTGCTGAAGTGGTGACTTCACCACTGAAATGGGATTACGGTGATGTGGGGGACAGACCACCAAGCAGAAATGCTCCCAAAGGTGGGACTGAGTCCATGTGATGAGTTTAAGTCCCTCCAGCACAGCCAGGGAAGCGCCTGCTCTTAGGTACTGCTTGAGCAACTTGCAGCCAGGCTACACCTAAGCACTGCTGTCTCCTCCTGGGCTCCCTCAGATCTCAGTGCTCAGTGTTCACTGAAAGACAGGTTCCTTTCACAGATTCCTGTCCACTTCTCAGTATTCCCTCTTTCTGCCTCTGAGCACTGGAAAACTTGTCTTCCCCCCTTTCCTCTGAAATTGCCAAGTTCTGGTTACTCTGCAACACAACTTTTGGTAATTTTCACACACCAGCCTTACTCTCATCAAACAACTACTTCCCCAGTTTTTTTTTTCTTTCCAAATAGGTAAACCTTTCAACAAATTCATTCTCCAAGTCCACTTCTTACTCAGTCTGGCCGCTGCTTTTCCTTTCAGTGATCTCTCCCTGGATGCTCAATGGTCAGCCTGTCCTAACACATTTTAGCAGCTTCCTCCCTGTACCTGGTCAGGTCACAGGAGAGCCCCCATGAGCTCTAGCACAGTTGAATCCTGTCTGATGGTCATATTTTGCCATATACCAGCTCTGCTTTTTCATTGCTCCCTCTACTTTTAGTTTCACCCTCACTCTTATTTTCACTCTGCCTTTACCCTCAACTTTATTTTGAACAGATAAACGAAGCCCAGCAGTATTACAAGGTAGTGCCTTCAGCTATGAATTAAAGTGCTTGAAAAATCTACCTATTCTCTGGCTTCTTTTGAACTGAGAATCCTTTGTAGGCAGTATTTCCCCCATCTACTTATTCCTGCAAAACACCAAACACAGGAAGGCTGTAAATACTGATTATGATACCATGAAAACAAAGTCACAGAAGTAATTTCTGATAGAAAACTCCTTCTGAACATTTTAAGTCAATGTCACAGTTCAGGCTGCCAAAGCTAGATACTTGAAAAGCCTTTTAATGAAAAAAGTAGAAAGATTTTCCAGTTTTATGTTCAAAACTAATTAGCTCCAGAGTCACCAAAGATCAGAAGTAATGCCTGGATTTGGAAGTATCAGTCACCCTTCACATGCTCTGCCCCATCAGACCTCTCACCTCATGGATCAAGGAGTAAACTATGAAATCTCTTGCAAAAATCTCCTACAAGAAAGTTTGTTAGAAAGCTGGCCCTATGCTGTCACAGGAGAGCAGTTTTTTCCCTCTTATGTCCAATGTTAAAAGAAAAAAGTCCTTCTCCACTAACTAATGTGCTAAAATATCCATTAAACTCATTTTCCTACACTGTTTTGAAGGATGAAGAATTACTCGAGGTCAGCAGATCGTCCTCTCTACAGAACACACAGGGAGAGCCCCTAGCACTGCCCCAGGGCCAATGCTCTCCAACCACAACTTGGCTCCAGCACAAGTGCTTGTGTTTGAAAATGAGAAACAAGCAGCTCTTCTGTACCTTCCAGATGGTGCATCACAGTCCCCAGTGCCTCCCCAGGGCAGCATCCTGCAAGTGACCTGAAAATAACACCTGCGAATGCACTGATTGTGATGGTCACTTTGGGTGAGTTTGACTGAGACACAGGATGTTCTGACTGCCTCCTGAATCGCCAAAGCTTCAGAGGAGACGTGAAATCTTCCAGAGAATTAAAAGAGCTGACTGGCAAGGAGAACATGAGCATTACCAGTATCATAAAAGGAATTCTTTGGATCAGAGAAAAGATGAGAGGACATATCACACTAGAGCTTTTCTTCTCTAACAGTGAGTCCAAGGAACTCAAAGAAGTGTCAGAAAGTAAAGAACTGATAAAAAGAGTGACAAACTGCAAAGCCCAGGCACCTTCAGCCGGGCACTCTAAGAGATCTCAAATACCAGTTTTCTACTCTTAACAGTTCAGCAACCTATTGCTTGAACTACTGTCTGTCAGAAATGCAGATATCAACTGGTGCTGCTAATTTTGAAGCGTATTTCAGGAGCGATCTGGAAACGACATACAGCAAAGTCAAGTTCTGGCTGGGAAAATGTGGAATATTTCATGTGGAATGGACTTACAATGACCAGCCAGTCCAATGGCCTGTCCAGGGCTGACTAAAAGCTAAAGCATGTTATTAAAGGCACTGTCTAAATGCTCCTAAACCCTGACAGGCCTGGGGCACCCACCAATTCTCTGGGAAGTGTGTTCATTGTATGACCACCCTCTCAGTAAAGAGATGTCTCCTAATGTCCAGTCTGGACCTCCCCTGACGCAGCTGTCACAGAACCACAGACTGATTCAGGTTGGAAGAGACCACAGTGGATCATCGGGTCCCACCTCCCTGCACAACCACAGGATTGTGTCCAGATGGCTCTGGAATATCTCCAGTGAGGGAGACTCCACACCCTCTCTGGGCAGCCTGTTCCAGGGCTCAGTCACTGCACCAGGGCTCCGTTCTTCCTCATGTCCAGGTGGAACTTCTTGGGATCAGTTCCTGCCTGTTCCTCTTGTGCCATTGCTGGGCCCCATGGAGCAGAGCCTGGGTCCTGCTCAGAGCCCTCCCTGCAGACAGGGACACCCAGGGCTGAGGGCCCCTCTCAGCTGTGTCTCCTCTCAAGGCTGAACAGCCCCAGCTCCCTCAGCCTTTCCTCAGCAGGGAGATGCTCCAGGCCCTTCCTCATCTCCACAGCCTCTGCTGGTCCCGCTCTAGGAGTCCATGTCTCTCCTGTACTGAGGAGCCCAGAGCTGGGCACAGCACTGCAGATGTGACCTCAGACACATCCTATCACTGGATACCCAGGAAAAGAGATCAGCACCTGCCTCTCCATGTTCCCTCCTCAGGACACTCTAGGAGTTGTATTGCTGAGCAGAACCAGCACAGATAGGAAATGAGTAACAGCCAGCCCAGAATAGTCATCTATCTTTCTGCACATCAACACTCAGCATTTCTTATCCTTTGGGAAACCGATGATATGTGGGGATGACGGTTCTTCAAAAGCCAGAGAAACATTTTTTATTGGATTAAAGATAGACCTTGCTTTGGAAAAGACATAATCTGCTCCTTTCAGTCTTGGTAAAAATCCCAAGATGACAATAACTGTGCTGAAAGAACGTCTTGTTTGACAGAATACAACCAAGCACTGAACAAGCTTCTATTCTACTTAAGACCTAAATGTCCTGGGAAAGAAGTTGACATGGTATTTGGGTAAAACTGATGTTTATTAGCCAAGTGAGTTGACTTTTTGCAAGACAAACTGGGCACATTAATGGATGAGGAGAAATGGGTAGGGAATTGAGACTGGCATCTACTCCAGAACTGTTGTTCACCATCTGTACAATGGATGGGGAGTTACAAAATGGGCTGTTTTCATACGCTAAATATTTTTAATGGGGTGTTGAGGTTTTGGTGTGGGGTTTTTTTTGTGTTTGCTTGTTTGGTTTTTTGTTTTGTTTTGTTTTCTTATTGCAAGATGAACTTTGATTAAAATGATACTCTTCAAAACCTGCATACAAGCTGCAAACTATTTACACAGCGGCCCAAAAAGCTGCATTCATGTTTCTCAATACCATTTCTCCTGGAAAAGGAAAGCACTATTCAATCAGGAGGGCAGTGCTGGTCCTGCGTGGTGTCAAGAACTTTACTTATCCACAATTCTTGTGGAATAGTATCAGGCAGATCAAAGTGACAAACCCAGAGCAAGGAACCTTCTGCGAAATAAAAACTGCCTTCAGTAACCAGTATCAGGTGCCTCACACAGGAAAACTCTCCCAGTTTCCATCAGTTACCAACTCAAAGACTTCCCGAGCCATGCTTGCCAACCACTTAAACAGCCACGTAACTAAACTGCTTTAAGAACCCACATAAACTATGCATTCACAGAATTTTACACAAATAATTTCATAGATCATCTAGCAATAGCTGAAGCACCTTCTCCACTATTTGGCCACAGATCTGCTTGCTATTAATTTCATTTTGCAAACTCTTGTCCTTCTCCTCAAAAGGACAGGAAACGCATTTCCTGCAGAACCTCAGTTCACTATTCAAGACACCCAACACGTCTCTCAGCTGTTCCTTTCCAGACTGAAGAGCAGCCTGGGCTAAGTATCTGTAGTACAGCTTCCTGTATCTCTGATTAAGATAATACCTAAAAATAATGATTGAGAAAAGGAATTCATATGGATTTTGAATGGCCTTAGGCTGAAGGAGGACAGGGTTAGATTAGATATAAGGAGAAAACTGTTCCGTATGAGGGTGGCGAGGCCCTGGCACAGGGTGCCCAGAGAAGCTGTGGCTGCCCCTGGATCCCTGGAAGTGTCCAAGGCCAGGTTGGATGGGGCTTGGAGCAAGCTGGGATAGTGGAAGATGTCCCTGCCCATGGCAGGGGGTGGAGCGAGATGAGCTTTAGGGTCCCCCTTCCAACCCAAACCATTCTGTGATTCTATGAATCTACCAGAATTACTGAAGACAAACAGGAAGATGTAAACAAGATTTCTATACTGTTGTTTTTAAAAAAAGCTTTTGACCAAATTATGAAATGGTCCTGTGGAAATTAAGGTGTGATGGGGAAAGGAAAGACTAGACTAGACCAGCAGAAGAATGCAAATTACTTAGAGTCAGGAAAAAGGAGGGCTCTGTGAGGGCTCTAGTTTCTTTATATGCAGTCTGAAAGAAAAGAGCTAACACACAAATGAGGAAAATCACTTATGACAACAGTTACGCGGGAAACTCAAGTCAGATTCAAATGCTACAAATGGATCTCATGATACTGAACTACTGCTTGAGAAACCATCCTCAAGCAGTTGGGATTTGGCACTGCTGAGTCCATGCTAGAATACACCACCTGAACCACACAAACACAACAGAAGTTCCAGGCTCCTTACTGCCACTCAGGAAAGATCCAGAGCCATGTGACCATGTTCAGAAGGAATCAGAGGAAAACTCCTCAAGAGCTGACAAACCAATGATATCAGAAGGAAGAAACTATACATATGTAAAGTTTTAACATCATGAATGCTGTATTAGCTCTTGTTCTCTTGTGAAGAAGGAGATGCTAGGGTGATAACTATCATGGATGGCTTCATGGATGGCAAGAGAGAAAAAAATACTGGAGAACATATCTTCAAAAGCTTGGAAAAAACAAGGTAAGTATCCATTCTCTTTGTCCCCTCAATGAGCAGGGCAAAACTACAGTATACACTGTCACGTGAAACACAAGAAGCAAGGAGCCCTGGATCAAAAAACAGCTCTGGATCTCAGTGAGTATTTTCCAATACTTACATCATCTGCACTGTCACTCGGTGTGATGGGATAAAATTTTAATTGAACAAAGGAAACATAGAAAATTTGTGGAGATTAGGTCTGGTTTCGGTGTTAAACATGATCACCTAGAGAGAGCCTTCAGCTCCTCAAATCCCTTTGTGCCTGATGGCCAAAGTCCAGAGTGCACACAAGAGGACGGAATACTTCAGACTTATGCATAAGTTACTGGTCACTACCACACTGTGACAGGAAACCCTCTAAGCTGTTGTTTTCAAATATTTCAGCTGGTTTTATGCTCTTTTCTATAAAAAGAAATCAGAATAAATAAAATCCTCCTCTTACCAAGATGTTGGTTGATCACAAAGCTGTTGCTCATCGTGTGCACCACTAATGGAAATGAGTGATGTGCCCTTCTCAAAGCATAACACACACACCAGAGGAACTGAGCTCAAGCCAGCACTGGAATTTGATTAGGTGACAATTTCCTCTGCTCTTAGAAGCATTATTCTTGCTAAACTTCCAGTTGTAAGAAACACAGTTTAAAAAGCTTGCGGTTCAGACTAGATGATTACAGACCCTTCCTGAATTTAAGAAAAAAAAAAAAAAAATTGCATTGTGTTTCTGGAAGATTTCTGATTAGAAACGTGCCTGCTTCGATTGAACAAAGCATTCCACTTGGATTAAAGCATTTGCCCAACTTCACTTTGGCATTGTGCACCTTTTCTTGTTACAATGCAGTTCCACACAGAACTAGGTTTCACTAGCTTGTTTTGGTTCCCTTGGTTACTTACTCAGGAACAAAGTCTCCATGGAATACAGTGAAATTTGGAAATTGTATAAAAAATATAATTGAAAGCAAGGCCATAAATATTCTATTAGAGAGAACTTCAGGTTTTATGACATCAAAAATTAATTCAAATTACACTGAATTAAATAGGAAAATTAGTATTAAGTAGTGAGCAACAATGGAACAATTGTTTCATAAGATTATTCCTACATTTCCAGAGTGAGAGCAGATATATTGGAAGTGTAATTTACTTGTAGAAATCAGAGGAAGACAGGACTGTAACGTTTATGCCTACCAGGAAGACATTCTTATTCTGACAGCTTGATTTCCATATAATTTTTTATCACATCCTTTAATTTCCATTCTAATTTTTCTTATTCTTTCCCTTCAGTTATAAAAAAGATTCCCTTTTAAAAGTAAAGGTAAGCTTCATTAAATACAAGTAACACAGACTACGCATTTTCATGAGTATCTTTTACAACAGCACTGACACTTCTCTACCTCACACACAGAATCCCAGAATGGTTTGGGTTGAAAGGGACCTTAAAGATCATCCAGTCCCACCCCCTGCCATGGGCAGGGACACCTTCCACTATCCCAGGTTGCTCCAAGCCCTGTCCAACCTGGCCTTGGACACTTCCAGGGATGGGGCAGCCACAGCTTCTCTGGGCAACCTGTGCCAGGCCCCACCACTGTAACAGGGAAGAATTTCTTACCAATATCCCATCTAACCCTGCCCTCTGGCAGTGGGAAGCCATTCCCCTTTGTCCTGTCCCTCCATTCCTTGTCCAAAGTCCCCCCTCAGGCACTGGAAGGGGTCTGAGGTCTCCCTGCAGCCTTCTCTTCTCCAAGTGAACACCACCAGCTCTCCCACACTGGCTCCAGAGCAGAGGGGTTCCAGCCCTTGCAGCATCTCCATGGCCTCCTCTGGACTTGCTCCTGCGGTTCCATGTCCTGTGCTGGGATCCCAGTGCTGGAGGCAGCTCTGCAGGTGGGGTCTCACCTGAGCAGGGCGGAGGGACAGAATCCCCGCCTCCCCTGTTACCCACGTTGGGGGATGCGCTTAGGACACAGGGGGGTGGTCCTGGGTGCCAGCACACATGGGTGGGGCATGTTGAGCTTTTCATCAAGCAACACCCCCGGGTCCTTCTCCTAAGGGCTGCTCTCCATCCATTCTCCACCCAGCCTGTTTATGTGCTTGGGACTGCCCCAAATTATTAACCATCAGGTACAGTAGTAGTGTTTTCATTGGTTTTTGAACAGGTGTGTGTTACTGGTGACTGATGGTCACCTTGTGCTTAGACTATATACTTGTGTATCTGTTCTTTTATTTCTGAATATAAACTTGTGTCCTTTTACTTCTGAATAGTTACTTTCTGGCTTGGAGAAGTTCTTGTTCTTAGTCTCCATTTTCCACCATACACTTTTGCATTCTATCTTGTTTTTATTGTCCTGGTCTTCATATTATACCAAAAGGACTGGATAAGTCTCTGGTCTCTATGCTGATCACACTTATGTTACTAACAAGTATTGTGGTCACTTTTGTCAAGGTAATTAATAAAAAACCCCAACACTAATAGGGTCAGCCCACAGACTATTCAACTGCTACTACCTCTTCAAAGTCAATTCTTTATAAATGCATGGCTCTTGTATGAATTCTCCATTGCTTCCTAAAATGATCATTTCCTGTGTGTCCTGTGAGAAACAGTCTTGAAGAGAGATGGTCCATCTGACAGCCTTTGGCAGACACAGCACCTCTGCTTTCCTGCCCTGAATAATTAGTCCCTTCCCTACACAGCTGAGCAGCTGGACACGGTGACGCTCAGGATTTCCCACAGCAGCTGCATGCATGGGTTTGCTGGCCTTATAGAAGACATCAACTGCTTACAATGATCAGCAACTAAATATTTACAAGGGATACCACTAAACAAAACCAAGTTACAGCGTAGGTTTTAAAAAGTTTTAAATACCTACAAGCAAAGAAATCTTTATCCTGTACTAGAAACAGAAACAGAAAATTGTGTTTCCTTCCTTTCGTCATCTCATGCTCCACAGGCCAGGCTATGTCTCTGTAACAAAGATAAACCATTTCGGAAAAGAAGGACAAGGCCATTAACACTTTGGAATGTGACAAGGAAGAGAACTGAAGTTTTACAAATCAGGATCTCTTCCACAAGGCAGGCAATGCTGACATGCCAACAGGGTTACAATACCTAAATCCAGCTGAAACTGAGCAGTCTGACTGAACTAAGTCACTACAAGAAATTTTGAGTTGTTGCTATTAAGGACATAGACAGGACAGCCATAATTCTATTACATTCATTTAAAATTAGGTCAATTATTTGGGTTTCTAAATGTGGACTCAGAACCTAAATTTAGCCACTTCCTAAAAATCTTGTCCTCTGTGACTGCTGTACACACCTTCATGTCCAACTTCAAGGACAGGGTGGAATTTGCAGAAGTCTGGAGCTCATACTCTCCAGAAATCTGTGTAAAAGCATTGCCAGGAATAGCCAGTTCTTGGCCAAAGAAACTAAAGAGAAAGAATTGCTGCCTTCAAACAAACTGTTTCTAATGTATGTCCATTCCAGGACAAACCTGACATCCCCACTACTGGTGTGTCAAGACAGAGTAAAGCAAGAGTCACAATTCCAAATACAAGTTACATTAGGACAAAAGGACAGGCAGGCAGTATCCATTAAACATCTGATGGTCACTTCAAAACTATACACCAGATAATCTGTACCTCAGAAAAATCACTTTTACTCCCTAAAGCCGGCTCAGAAGGTTTGCAAAAGTCTTAATCAAACTAAGATGTGTAATTGTTATCTAAAGACATTTTCTCGTCTCACGGTATGGCTTAATTTTCATCTACAGGAAGTATTGGCACCATCTTTATTCCAACTGTAAACGCACAGCCTAAATCTTCGCTAACATGTACAGAGGAGTTACAGTACATGCATAAACACCTTCTGGCATCAGCAAGTATTATTCAGATGGCAACCACTGTTTTTCATCTGTCTTAAGCAAGTTTAGCTGCTGGAAACGCAGGGAAAAAAATAATAAATATTTTATGGATTATGAAGAAGTAACCTATAACAGCACAAAAAATAAATCAAAGTCACAACTTAAATCTGATGAAAACTGGGAATTTCAGGGCAGAGGTCTTTTCTCAAATACTATCCAAGTTACGGAAGAACAGGTACAATGATGGAGGCAAACCTCAAGAGCATGGGCAACAACTTAAAGGCAAGGAAAAAAGCTACTCCTTTTGATTATATCCAAGATGGATTTCTCACATGATTGGTGTTCACAGGCCCCAGCCAGCTTTCCTTAGAAGCAGGAAAATAAACAGATAGGTAAAGACTGTAATTTTGATTTTAATAGAGGTGAGAGATGAGACTGAAGATAATTCACTACAGAAGAATCTGCTTCTGACTGTGAAGACTCTCTGCAACCCCATGCTTTTGGTCACCCAAAGCTCTTGGAATGAAGCCCTACAACGCTGCCTGTACAGGAGACTTTCTGGTGCTTGTGTAAGACCAGGCTTCCTGCAGGATACCCTTTACACCCTCTTAAGTCAGAGCTTTGAATAACACCACTATTGGCACCTGCTACTGCAAACCACCTCCACTCTGGAGAATCCTACCTGGGAAAGGCCCATCACTGATTCCACATCATACCTGTGCACTCTTTGGTTGACTCGGAAAAGAACAAATACTTTAAAACCATGAGCTGGAATCTGCAGCTCAGTAGATGTCAGCAGAAGGTATCCAGAGCTTTAGCGTGAAATATACTCTACTTGTTTTGCAGAACAGAAAAATAACCAGAAATAACTAAATCTACCTGGTAGGAGAGCTCCTCACTTCCACAGGATGAGGCCATGGTTAACAGCAGCAGCCAGCCTCACACAACACTTCCCATTTTGGGTTCACTATTCAGCAGAATACAAACACTGTGACTGGAAGCTCTCCAGACTGGCTTCCTCCTAGTTCACTTTTTTATTTTTACTCTTATGAAACAACAGCTTTTGGGTTTCAAAAGGAGCATTAAGGAAAAACACAAAGCTTTCACTGGTATTAGATGCCACGTCTGCACGTGCCAATTGGACAAGATCAAACTGCATCAGGCACTCCTTTACTTCACAGGTACAAACACACAAATTGCCCAGCTTGGTCCCTAAAACCATTACAATGTACAAACATACAACAGAGTCCAAGAGAAAATAAAAAGTTTCCTTACAATGTATAAGGAGAGAGTCCAGACAGGAACTTTGCTGTACCCGAGAACAATTTTGGAATATTATTCTAAAAGGACATTCAGGTTGCAATAAGTGAATTACAAAAAATCTTAATGTGAGAGCAGAACAGGACCTGGCACCCAAACACGCTCCCCTGATTCCTGGGTTTGGATCACCTCCCAGATCCGACCTCATTTCTCACCCAGCACAACAGATTGTGCTTCAGAACCAAACCAGGGCAGGAACATATGGAAACTCTCTCTGTCAGACCCTTCCCTGCTGCAACTAAAGACACAAAACAGGTACCTGAGGAGGCCCTCACAGTTACAAGCGTTACAGTTGTCCCTTCCAGATGAGATTTCTTTAGAATTCTTCTGCAATAGCATGCAAGCCGCTGAGACTGAGCATTTCACAAGCTGTAATTCCCCAGCTGCTCCATCTACAGCTTTCAAAGGTACAAGTCATTCCAATTTACCATGAAAAGAACACACATTGTGATCACTGTTGTACAAAAACACTAGGAAAAAATAAAATAGACGATATTTCAAATTTCAGTTTGAATATTCAGAATAATTTTTGGCTTTATCTAGTCCATTGTGTCATCATCTTATGGAACGCCATCCTGTCTCATGTAGATGTTTATTATTGTGTATGTTCAGCACAAATAAGACCCTAAAATAATGACGAATTCTTTTTCATGAGAGGGTTAAATGGCTTTGCTAACTAAAGCAGGCATTTATAAACCAGGTCTAAATTAAAAAGCACTCATGCACTGAGCACTATCACAAAGCACTGAGAGGCACAACACAGCTGAGTGGGCAGGGACAGCCTGGGCTCTGCAGGGACAGGCAGGGTTGGACCACAAAAGTGCTCCAGTTCTCAGGTGCAGTGGTGTGCCTGTGAGATTTAAAATACAACGGTAGCCATCTCAATGCTCTGCCACCCAAAGAAGACAGCAGAGCCAAGATCTCTTCAGTGATGCATCAAAACACAGAACAAACGAACAAGGACACCCTGATCCAAAGCTCTACTCCCGGCAGGAGGGCGAGGCAGGATATTTTCAGGGATCCCTTCCAACGCGGGCTTTCCCACAACTGTAACCCAGCCAAATGCATGGTCGCGATGCTTCTTCCCCAACACTTCACTCAGCCCTGGCTTCTTAACTCAAGGTAATAAAAACCCCAGGCTAGTTTCAAACTGACAGATTTCCCGTACCGGATACATCCCTTGAGCAGGATGTTTAATTTCTACCACATCACGTATTCTGTCTGAGCTCCTGGGAATAAGCCCGGCACCCCGGAGGGGGCCCGGGGCCCCCCCACGACGCTGTCGATGGCGGCACCCGCAGGGCCGCGCCCGGGCCCGAACCCCGTCGGCCCGGCCAGCACTCTGCGGCCCCGAGGAGCGTAGCCCCGCACCCCTCGTTCCCCTCGGCCGCCGCCGCCGCCGCCGCTCACCAGCTCGGGCACTCGAACAGGGACCCGCCGCCCGCCGGGGCCGCGCTCGCCGCCATCTTGGCTCTGCCCCATTCAGCCGGCGCGCGGCACCATGGGAGGCGGGGGACCGGCGTGCGGCGATCCCGGCGTGCCCCGCGCGGCGCCGCGAGTGGGCGGGACCTATCGGTGCCCCGCCTCCCGAGGGATCGCGCCGGTCCCGCCCCCGGAACGCGGGGACAGCGCCGGTCCCGCCTCCGGAACGCGGGGACAGCGCCGGTCCCGCCTCCGGAACGCGGGGACAGCGCCGGTCCCGCCTCCGGAACGCGGGGACAGCGCCGGTCCCGCCTCCGGAACGCGGGGACAGCGCCGGTCCCGCCTCCGGAACGCGGGGACAGCGCCGGTCCCGCCTCCGGAACGCGGGGACAGCGCCGGTCCCGCCTCCGGAACGCGGGGACAGCGCCGGTCCCGCCTCCGGAACGCGGGGACAGCGCCGGTCCCGCCTCCGGAACGCGGGGACAGCGCCGGTCCCGCCTCCGGAACGCGGGGACAGCGCCGGTCCCGCCTCCGGAACGCGGGGACAGCGCCGGTCCCGCCTCCGGAACGCGGGGACAGCGCCGGTCCCGCCTCCGGAACGCGGGGACAGCGCCGGTCCCGCCTCCGGAACGCGGGGACAGCGCCGGTCCCGCCTCCGGAACGCGGGGACAGCGCCGGTCCCGCCTCCGGAACGCGGGGACAGCGCCGGTCCCGCCTCCGGAACGCGGGGACAGCGCCGGTCCCGCCTCCGGAACGCGGGGACAGCGCCGGTCCCGCCTCCGGAACGCGGGGACAGCGCCGGTCCCGCCTCCGGAACGCGGGGACAGCGCCGGTCCCGCCTCCGGAACGCGGGGACAGCGCCGGTCCCGCCTCCGGAACGCGGGGACAGCGCCGGTCCCGCCTCCGGAACGCGGGGACAGCGCCGGTCCCGCCTCCGGAACGCGGGGACAGCGCCGGTCCCGCCTCCGGAACGCGGGGACAGCGCCGGTCCCGCCTCCGGAACGCGGGGACAGCGCCGGTCCCGCCTCCGGAACGCGGGGACAGCGCCGGTCCCGCCTCCGGAACGCGGGGACAGCGCCGGTCCCGCCTCCGGAACGCGGGGACAGCGCCGGTCCCGCCTCCGGAACGCGGGGACAGCGCCGGTCCCGCCTCCGGAACGCGGGGACAGCGCCGGTCCCGCCTCCGGAACGCGGGGACAGCGCCGGTCCCGCCTCCGGAACGCGGGGACAGCGCCGGTCCCGCCTCCGGAACGCGGGGACAGCGCCGGTCCCGCCTCCGGAACGCGGGGACAGCGCCGGTCCCGCCTCCGGAACGCGGGGACAGCGCCGGTCCCGCCTCCGGAACGCGGGGACAGCGCCGGTCCCGCCTCCGGAACGCGGGGACAGCGCCGGTCCCGCCTCCGGAACGCGGGGACAGCGCCGGTCCCGCCTCCGGAACGCGGGGACAGCGCCGGTCCCGCCTCCGGAACGCGGGGACAGCGCCGGTCCCGCCTCCGGAACGCGGGGACAGCGCCGGTCCCGCCTCCGGAACGCGGGGACAGCGCCGGTCCCGCCTCCGGAACGCGGGGACAGCGCCGGTCCCGCCTCCGGAACGCGGGGACAGCGCCGGTCCCGCCTCCGGAACGCGGGGACAGCGCCGGTCCCGCCTCCGGAACGCGGGGACAGCGCCGGTCCCGCTCCCGGAACGCGGGGACAGCGCCTCTGGCCGAGCAGAGCCCAGGGCAGGGCTGCGGTACAAGCACACGCAGCTGAGCCGGTACGAGCGAAAAGCCGCCTCTCTCCGGTATCACCTCGGACGCCGCAGCTGCCCCAGGGCTGTGCTCGGAGCCCGCACCCCGAGCGCCGCAGGCACAGCCACGCTCGCTCATGGCCCTGGCTCTCAGGGCAAGCCAGGCTCCCCCGAAGGCTTCCAGCGACTCCCGGAGTGGTAGAACACACATCCGAGAGCCAGGCACACCGTGCCAGGATACTGTAGCAACAGCCGCGGGAGTTTCTGACGGTGACTTTTCAAGCTCGGGAACATTAGTCAAGACTGTTAAAAATAGAGTCTGCGACAGTTCTACTGCCACGATCGGTGATGTGCAGAGAGGAGAGAGGAGTCAAGCAGTTACAGAAACCTTGAGCTCAGCAACCTGTACCTGTGTCCTCAATTCCAGTTTCCAGAAGACTAAAATAAGGTAGAAGAAGGATGGAGCCCTTTAATAATGCTCCCTTTTAGGCCTGGTGAGGAGCTAAGTGCTTTTGTTCTTATACGGGAGTGTGACACCCAAAGGACTCTGCCTGGCAGCGGGCATGCACAAATCAATAGCTTCTACCATTTCCAAGGAAAACTAAAAAATGAGCAGAACACCACAGAGTTCTCTTGTTTTCAAGTCAGATTTTATCATACAGGCTCACCAATGGCTCCAAGTTTTAGCAAAAGGCAAATAGTCAGAGCTGACCCAATGCTGCTCTGCGGTATGAGATTCATTTTTCTGCCATCAGCTATTGTACAGGACTCTGCACAGAAGTATGCGTATGTCCTTGTGAAATGAATTTCGTGTTTTCAGGTAGTTTCATTCTGAAAAATCAAGGACCACAGAACTAAAGCTGCAGGAAACTACTGTACTGATGTAAGGTCTTCTACTCTGCTTAGAGAGGGAACTGCAAACACACTTGTGCCAACATCTAAACTGCAAGAGAAAGGAGCTCTGACATAGGCTTTTAAAAGTGTTTATTGATGATTATTAGACGGAATGATGGCGCAATAGTGCAAATCACTGTGCAATTGGGAGAACACTCCCTTCGCAGCTTTCACATCTACTTTATTATAGACGAGACATGGAATAAGGATTAAGGATTAAATACAAAATGGGTCAGTATGCTGCATTTACCACCCCCCTTGGGCTTTGGACAGATTATTGTTCCCTCAGTGCATGTCAGTTCAGAGCTACATCGAAGTGGGGAGTGGCTGCTTGTTCTGCCCAACCCTATGAGCTGGAACCAGCAATCTTTTCCATTTGCACACACATCCTCAGTATGAAAATCCTAGCACTTCTCTCAGCCAGTTTCTGTACTTTCTGTTTCATAAAGAATTGAAAATACCAAATGTTCACAAGCCACACATAATACTTACTAAAACATTACAAGTGAGCTTCAAAAGCACTTCTTCAGAAGCAAGATTTCTGCTAACACTCTTCACTAATCTTACTAGCTTGTAAACTTAGGTGCCCACTTCCTCATTTTTAAGTGTTTTTCACCCTGGAAGCTTCTAAAAACAATTGGGAGTGAGCAGCTAAACTTTTTATACTTAGTGCTTGAATCAGCATTGGAAGAGATTTATTTGTCCACTAGTAAGCGACCAGCTAGTTTGTCTAAGGAGGTTGCACTGTTAGATTCTAAGTCAAAGAACATTCTCTCCTCAAATGATGCATTTTGTGAAAAAACAACCCCAACCACACCCAAAAAAATTAAACAACACAGTTATGAGTCTCAAGGCTAAACTGACCAGCATGTAGAGATTCAAATTATCATCCATGCAGACCCTCCTTGCCTCTCAAATCTTTAACAACATCCTTTTCTTCAAGAGAATCTAGAACCACAGCCACTTGGAGACAATAAAACCATAGCGCAGATACTGGAGTCTTTAGAAACTGCTGTATTTACATAATGTGACTTGGTGGTGTGCTGTCTTTGAATGTCATTCTCATTCCAGTCCAACAAAGTTACCTACACATACAAAATGTTAAAGTTCTGCGACTTGTCAAAAATAAGACATCTCCAATTATTGATCACACTTCAGCATACAGCTGGGACAGGGAATAACACATTACAGAAAGCAAAACCACAAGATTTTAGTTACATAAAACAATATAATTTGTATATTAACTGATAAATACTGTCTCCATGGTTCACTAATTCCAAATACTAGTTATCTGCACATTAGTTGCTAATATCTATTACTCTAAGTAGTTCCAGCTTGTGCTCTCTCAGGGTGGTCAATTCATCTCCGAGACTAGTCAGCCTGTTTGCTCTGAGAAAAAATCTCAGCAGTGAGACTGGGTTCCATGGGAAGACTTCATTTTGTTGTCTGCCAGATAAGGAGTACTATGATTATACAGGCCACAGCAAGGCCAAGAATCAGGATACAGATCTTCTTACGGGATTTCTTCTAATAAGAGAAGAAAAAAAAACCACTGACACCAGGAACACTTGAGGAAAAAGCAAGGCTACCATTCATGTTACTAACTTGGGTGAACAAGAGCACTTGATACCCACAGTTATTTGAGAGAAGTAACCAGTGTAGTCTGAACACTTTTACATGTTCCTTAAACTCCGTGATTCTACAGATGAATGTTTTTAATTTTAGGAGTGCAGTGGTCTAAGAGATGCAGTTAAGTCAAAATGTGACAGGTTTTCCTTCTCTTAAAAGAAAATACAAGTCTCAGAGAAGGCCAAACCTTTCTAGCTATTTAGATTTTTCAAGTAATCCTAAGCAGTTCTCCGATACAATCTCCCCTTGGCCACTTGGGCTTGGTGTTGCATTTCTACAATTTAAATGATTTCATGATTTCAGTTACTGGACTTGGATTTTACAGCTTTGCTCACTTTATTCATCACATGAAACTACCGTCCATCCATATACACCAAACATTTTTAACTTGGCATCTAAGGATTTGAGGGTAGTTTATACATAACCATTTCCTTCTCCATCCAGAAAAAAACCACATACAAAACATGTCCGATAGCTCCCAAACTTAGATTTATAAATACCTCAGAACTTTGGCAATGGAGAGAGAGAATACTACTACATGCTGCCAGATGGCAAAGGCAACTTCCCACCCTTGCACTCAACAGCATTGGAGTTTTATTGCTTTCCAGTACCTCCCACTTAACAGCTTGGAAGAGTCCAGTATTTATCTTGTGTAGAAGCCTGAAGTCCCAGCAGTAATAGGACTGACTAAAGCAGAACCCTTACCCCTTCACAGAAGCTGGACCTATGGGGACAAGGATGATGAAAGGAACCTACAGAAAACACTGGCTACCACGCAGCAGTGAGAGCCACTGCAAGAGATTTGACGGGACAGGGAGCACAGACTATGGGATAAAAACTCTGGACAGAAGTTTTGCAAATCCTGGGCACCGGAAGTTACCCAAGTCTGGGCATAGATTTTTGAATGTCACTGTCTTGGCTGATATGTTTACAAGTTGGATACAACATCAGAATTTGTTCTTGTTTCTTCTGCTAACTCCTAACAACAAAGACAAGCAAACACTTAGGCTTGCAGAGTGTGAAGGGCCACACTCTATCTACTCTAAAGTAGAAGGTGAATTTCAATACCATGTTTTTGACTTAAGTGCTTTATATATTCCTTGCAGCCAATTTTGAGTGAATGCCAGTTTGCATGAGCTGGTTTTAATAACTAGTCTGGTGTGCTGCAGTCCTCAGTATCTTGCTCCACCTGTTCTATTATCGCTCAACTATACACTGACAAACAAGCAAGCACATAGAATTTACCTGATAATAGGCAGCTCTCTGTAACTGCTCACTGGCTCTTTCCACATGGACTTCTGCACTTTCCACATTTGCCTCTATGCTATCTATGGAAAAAAACAGAATTCATTGCAAAATATTTCAGAGCTTCAGTGTTTAAAAATTATAACCAGAAATACAATACTTTTAATGCAAAATAGTGAAAAAATTAATCTGTGGGGAGACAGCTGGGAAGTCGAGCAGAAAGTACCGCAGAGTGGATAAGTGATCTGGACATCTTGGCCTTAGTGGGCCAGAAGCCTTGGGAACAGCAAACAAGAATTTGAAGGAGAAAGTAGAAGGAATGCTATGTATTACATTGTGCCTTGTTTAAAGGAAATCGTGCAAGACGGTAATTAAGCAACGTTGCTAGGAAACATGAATGGTGCGGTTTTTACCAAGGTAATGGAAAGTTTGGCCTGAAAGCTGTTAGAGTATATAAGCCATGCTGTAGAAACAATAAATCGGCTTTTGCTTGCACCAAGAAAAGTCCCATCTCTCAATTGCCGTCAAATGGTGCCCTCTGTGTGAGGAAGGCAACAATCCGCCTATGCTGGCGACTGATGGTGAGCTCCACAGAACTGAAGTGCTGCTGTAAGGAAGCAGGAGCCGGCTGTCAAGAATCCCTCTGGGAAGGAGGTGAGCTGTGGGGAACACGGGGATCGGAATGTCTGCCCAAGAAAGAGACGTATTTGAACTCATGACCAAACTACCAGATAAGCATGACAAACTTTTGTCTTCGCATGACCTAAAAGTCATGCTGAACTGGACAGGGGCCGAGCTGCTCAGGGTTACCCTGTCTACGATTTTTACTGAAGAACTGTGGGATGATGTGGGGGTCAAGCTGTGGTACTATGCTACAAAAGGAGATAAGGCTGCTGCAAATATGCTCCCCTCCTGGAGAGGGATTTTTGAGACTATGATGGCTCAGGAGGGATCCCATGCTGAGGTTAAAGGGAATACATCTAACTCTCCCTCTGCGGAGGAACCCGAAGACTTGGTGCAATCTGCAGCTTCTCCGGTGCAGCCGTCCGCCCCTTCTCCCTCAAGACTGCAATCTGCTTCAGAGACTGGCCCTGCGCAACCCGTTCTGGCATTTACCTCGGAGCTCAGCTCTGAGGAGGAGGGGGAGAGGGGGATCCTTTCAATCCTGAACCCATTGATCCAGAACAAGAACCGAACCTTTTTCCCCCTAATCCCCATGACAATTGGGCTCGTTTGACACAGGAGGCTTTGAAAGAGGGGGAACTGGACATTGTGGAGAAAATTGCGGCACCTGTCATTTATCAGGGCCAATGGAATGGCCAACGGAATCCGCAACGGGAGCCGATGTCTTTTTTGGTAATTAAAGAGCTCCGCCGGACCGTGACAGAGCACGGTTTAAGCTCTCTGTACTTCGTGAGTTTGCTGTCTTCTGTGTTTAATGCTTACGTCATGACCCCACATGATTTAAAATCGCTTGCTCAGCTTTTGTTAACCCTCACGCAATACTCTTTGTGGGAAAGTGAGTGGCGGAAAGAATTACAGGCTCTCCTGGTTACCTATGTGGGTCATAATAATCAAGATTTAGCAACTCTTACACTTAATCACCTTACGGGGACAGGCCTTTATATGGATCCTGTAGCCCAAGCTCGGAACTGTCCTAGAGAGGCCCTTGAAGCAACCTGTGAAGCGGCACACTTAGCCCTTCTTAAAGTCCCTGACACACAAAAGCCACAGAAAGCGTTTACAACTATTGTGCAACAATCTCACAAACCTTACATGCAATTCTCGTGAACCTTACATGCAATTTGTCGACTGCCTTAAGCAAGCGCTTGAGCGCCAGGTGGAACACTCTGAAGCTCGTGAAATTTTGCTTTTAAAACTTGTTGTCGAGAATGCAAACAGAGACTGCAAAAAGCTCCTTAAGTCATTGCCTAATCAAAATCTGACCTTAGTTGAAGTGATTGAAGCGTGCAACCGCACTGGCACAGCATAAATATGAGGCAATGGCCGCCGCTCTTGCAGCCCTTAAAGGCCCCTCTGGGGCCCCGGGAGTTTGCTTCGGCTGTGGCAAACCTGGTCACTTGAAAAAAGACTGCTTTGCTTTAAAAGGAACTAAACCTAAAACACCTACCGTGTGTCCCCGTTGTCATAAAGGCCGTCACTTTGCTAATCAATGTTGTTCTAAGTATGATCTTGAAGGTCGCCCGATCCAGGGAAACCGGACCTGGAGCACGGGACGGCGCCGCGCGCAGACACAAATGCCTCAGCCGCCGCAGGCACCCCAAGGAGGACTACCTCAAGTCTTCGCTCAGCACCTGCAGGCAGCGCTGGAATGGACCTGGCTACCTCAGTCACAGTAACGTTGTCAGACTCTTCTGTTCATTTACTCCCTACAGGAATTTCTGGACCCCCAGGGCCCCAGAGAAGTGCTTTGCTGTTAGGGAGATCCTCAATCACCCTTTCAGGACTTTCTGTTCTCCCTGGGGTTATTGACTCAGGCTTTGTGGGAGAAATCAAAATCATGGCCTGAACTCCTTTTCCACCTTGTACACCTCCTAAAGGAACCTGCATTGCGCAGCTGATTCTTTTCCCACACAAATCGCAACCCCCTGTAAAGGAACACAAAGAAAGAGTGGGAGGATTTGGCTCCACGGGAACCCTGCAAATTCTATTGATACAGTCCCTTTCGGACAGACACCCTACTTGTAAATGTACCCTGTCTCTACGAGGACACAAAGTGATGCTTACTGGTATTTTAGATACCGGGGCTGATGCGACTGTCATTTCTCAAGCCAAATGGCCTCCTGCTTGGGCCCTCACAGAAGTACCCCAAGCCCTCATTGGGATTGGGGAAGCAGTCGCAGTCATCAGAGTCGCCATCTAATTCAAGTGGGGGACCAGAGAGCCACACAGCTTCTATTAAACCATTTGTTCTACCCGTACCCATGGTGTTATGGGGACGCGATTTACTTTCCCAATGGGGTTTCAAAATTCAGTCTGATTTTTGATGGGGGCCATTGTGGTGCGCGACACCCTAAAACTAACCTGGAAAACTGAGAATCCTATTTGGGTGGATCAATGGTCCCTGTCACTAATTAAATTACGCACACTCATTGAACTTGTCCAAGAACAACTTCAAAAGGGGCACACAGTCCCCTCCACCAGTCCTTGGAACTCACCTGTGTTTGTTATTCAAAAACAAACTGGCAAGTGGCGCTTGCTCCATGACCTCCACAAAATTAATGCTGTTATAGAGGACATGGGAGCCCTTCAAACTGGTCTCCCATCTCCTACCATGATCCCTCGAGACTGGCATTTGACAGTCATTGATTTGAAAGATTGCTTTTTTACCATTCCTTTGCACCCTGATGATGCTCCTAAATTTGCTTTTTCTGTCCCAAGCACTAACATGCAAGCACCCTTGCAAAGATATCATTGGGTTGTCCTACCACAGGGAATGAAAAATAGCCCTACCATTTGTCAGTGGTTTGTTGCAAAAGTCCTCAGTCGCATACGCCAAAAAATGCCTGATGTTCTCGGTATCATTACATGGATGACATTCTCATAGCAGCAGAAAAACAAGAGGTTATGGAGGAAGCCCTAGCCCTTGTCATTGCTGCTGTAACCCAAGTGGGACTTTGTGTTGCTCCTGAAAA
>VZTE01005261.1:406497-445319 GCA_013397775.1 Eulacestoma nigropectus | reverse complement strand
GGGGGGCGGCGGTGCTTGGGGAGGGGCCAGGGCTGACCCAAGGTTGGGAGGATCCCAGAGAATTTGCAGCACAGCTGGGATGGACTCACAGGGTTCCCAGGGAGCAGCGGCTGGGTCAGAGCCCCATGAGAGATGGTGACCGCTCTCCTCTCACAGGTAATGTGAAAAGGCTGAGCAAGATGTACCCCAAGATCTCCAAGGCTCAGAATGCTGAACTGCAACTGCGCTGGTGCCAGATCGTCCTCAAGAACAACCTGGAGGCCGAGTACAGCAAAGTCAAGGACTTCCTGCACAGCCAGGTTTGTCCCTGGGCAGTGGTGGCTGCGCCCAGCAGTGTGCCAGTGGGGAGAGAAGGGCATGGGGCACAGGGCCTTCAGTGCCAGAGAGACAGGGGTTGGCTCTTGCTTTTGATAGTCCCACAGGATGGTTTGGGTTGGAAGGGACCTTAAAGCTCATCTTATTCCACCCCCTGCCATGGGCAGGGACACCTCCCACTAGACCAGGTTGCTCCAAGCCCCATCCAACTTGGCCTTGAACACTTCCAGGGATGTGCCAGGGCCTCCCCACCCTCACAGGGAAGAATTTCTTCCCAATATCCCATCTAACCCTGCCCTCTGGCAATGGGAAGCCATTCCCCCTTGTCCTGTCACTCCAAAGTCCCTCTCCAGCTCTCTTGGCACTGGAAGGGGCTCTGAGGTCTCCCTGGAGCCTTCTCTTCTCCAGGTGAACACCCCCATCTCTCCCAGCCTGGCCCCAGAGCACAGAGGCTCCAGCCTTTGGAGCAGCTCCATGGACTCCTCTGGACCTGCTCTGTCCACGTCTTGTGCTGGAGACTCCCAAGCTGGATGCAGTGCTCCAGTGTTGGGGTCTTATGAGAGTGGGGGAGAGGGCAGAATCTCCCCCTCACCTGCTGCCCCCACTGCTGGGGATGAGCCTAGGACACACTTAGCTTTCCATGCTGGGAGAGCACATGGCCAGGTCACATCCAGTTTGTCACCCAAGTCTTTCTCTGAAGGGCTGCTCTCCATCCCTCCATCCATCCTGTACTGACCCAGGTGCAGGACCCTGCACTTGGCCTTGTTGAACTTCATGAACTTATTAGGGTTTGTTCCTTCTCCAAGGTCCAGGTGTTTGCCTCTTCCAGGTGCTGCGGTGCCACGGGCTGCCCACGGCAACATTCCCCAGCCTGTGCCATTCCCGTGTGCTCTGTGGCTAGCTAAGAGCAGGGCGATGCTGGAGGCACTGTGCTGGGGACGGGAGGAATGGGGGGAGTCACCGCTGGGGCCGGGGCGGAGTCTGGGCCGTAACCGCGCTGTGTCTCCGCAGGGCAAGCAGAAGTACACGCTGCCCCTGTACCGCGCCATGTGGAGCGGCTCCGAGGCCACCCGGGCCCTGGCCATGGAGACCTTCTCTGCCACGGCCCCCCAGCTCCACGTCAACGTCCAGAACTACGTCAAGAAGATCCTGGGCTTGGAGGGGGCTGAGGCCTGAGGCAGCCTGGGCTCTGCTCCCTCCGCTGGTGTTCCTGCTGGCAGGACCTCAGTGCCTCCCTCTCACTGCACATTTCCTTATTAAAATGTGTAATTTTTTCTCTTGTGTTTTTCCTGTTCCCAGTGAAACACGGGCCACCTTAAGAGTGACTCCCTGCCCCACTGCCAGCGCTGCTCTGAGCACTCAGGGTGCTGCTGTCTTCTCCTGGTGATGGCACTGGAAGGATGGGCTTGGCCTTAGTGCCGGTAGGGCTGGAGCAGCTCCTGGCCCTGATCCACACTGCTCCTTGCTAGGCTCCTGCCCAGCCTGTGGCAGTGAGGACATGGGGAAGTGGTGCAGTGTGGCAAAGCTGGAACCTCCTGGCTCCAGTGCCCTGAGCTGCTGCTCCAGAGGAGTTGGGGATTGCTTCTCCACCTTGCTTTTTGCCACCACGCTGGGGCTCACACTGGGTTGGAGGAAAGGGGTGCTCCTGCTCTCCCACCAGCAGTCCCAAGGGCTTTAAAGAGCCAGTGGGGCCTGCATGTGGCAGAGACTGTAGGAATAAGATAAAGCTGGACAGCCACAATGTTCCTTATTCCTTAGCAAATGCAGGGATAGTACAAAACTGCCCAAGGCTGCAGGAACATCAGTAACCTGGGAGCCTGCTGGCCATAATGATAACAAGATGGTGATAACAAGAACACCTAACGGCCCTGGGAAGCTCACGTGTACCCCACAGTGCCTGTGGCCCCTACAACACCTCCCATCCTGCGATCTCCCGGGAAACTCAGGGGTGTCCTCTCAGAGAGATGCACGGTCCTGGCACTCTGCACACAGCAGCCCAGAAGCAAATCACAATGGGCTACAAGTTTTCACACACTAAATCTCTGACCCAGCACTGTAGTCTCTACAGCCGTGACTGAGCCCAAACCACCCCCAAAGCCAAGACCCCACAGTGCCCGCTCAGAGGGTGTGGAGGTCATGCATTTCCTCACAAGTGGGCTCAGGATTTAAAGAGCCCACTTGTGAGTTTTTTCTGGTTGTGGCATGGTTGAAACCAGCCTGTTCAGCCTGAGAGAATGAAGCTTCCCTGGGCAATGAGTGTCCTCTAGTGGATCAGCATTACTGGAAATAGACTGTAGTGTTGTTACAAGTTGCAGTGCAGAACCTTTCTCCAGCTGCCAATCTGGTTTCCCAGGGAATACAGAGCCTGTCAGTACAATTAACAAGATCTCTGGTAAGAGACTCCACTATCCTTGAGGCATCTGGAAACAATCCCTCTGGTTTAAAAGGTGCTCTTGGCTCTCAGAAGTACCTGTCACCTCTGGTCTGACTCACCTGAGCAAGCCACCAGGGAGACAGACGGGGTGGTCCCTAGAGCACTTCCCTTGGATTAAATACATGACACCATCTCCACTGCACAGACTGCAATACCCTTGGCACACCGGAGCACGGGCAGGTGTGTCAGGCTATGGGATGCGGACGAGGAGCTCACAACTGCTGCTCCAGGAACACTTCACTGAATGCAAATCGTGGCTGCAAGGGTGGGACTGTGAGGGCTAGGAGCTGCATGTCTCGGCAGGGATCCTCCACCACTCCAGCTCCAGACAAGCAAGGAGTAGCCTCTGCAGCTGGAGCAGGACAAGGTTTTGATTCTCAGCTTGTCACTCCCTCCCGGGGCAGCCCCAAGGCTCTGGGCAGGGCTCTGGGCAGGGCTGGGACAGTTCCACCACCGGACAGTTTACCGACACCACATTTCTGGTGCTCTCCAAACAACACCATCCAGCTGCAGGGAGAGGTGAAGCTCCTCTCCTCTCCACTCTGCAGTGTGGGAAGCATCCAGCACAGAGCTGGGGGCTGCAAGGGGAGGCAACAGCAGCTGCTCCTGCACGGGCTGGGAAGGGCACTCTGCCTTCATTCACCTTCCTGCAAAGGCAAGGGCTCACAGAGACACTTCAATATAAAATTAGTAACAAGATGTAACACACTTATTTTTAACAATGTGACCTTCATCAAGTGCAGAATGTTTTTTGCTTAATTTTTTTCCAAAATGAAATCCAAGCCAATCATGAAATGCCAGGAGAAGATGTTAATTCTTTATTAATAAATAGATTTAGAAAGGCTTAGCAAGACAGGATTAATGGATTTGATGGTCAGAGAGGACTGCTGTAATCTTCCAGTCTGACCTGCTGCAGAGCATAGGTCTGGATTCCCATAGCCCACCAATCCAGACAGTTGCACAGGGGCTTATCTGTTAATCCACACCATGAGTCTCTGAAAAGTCACTACATTCTGGTCCACGGGCCAGTCCCCCTGCGAACACCACGTGCTCTTGTTCCCAGTTTCATTCTGACTTCCCCTTACAGCCTCCGGGCTGGGTCAGCTGAAGCTCTTTAAATAGTATTCTTTAAATACTGTGTTTCAAAGGATTAGTGACTCTTACTCATGACTGCTTGATTTTACAGTATGAAAGTAATAATGGGGTTGATTATTAACTTAGTAACTCCCCAAACCATGTGGAATTAATTCACGCCTGCAATGATTTCAAGTCTACATTTGGGTAACAAATGTAACAAAGTCCAAACGCTGCACAAAGGTACAAACCCAGCAAACCCAGAGAGAGCACCTCAGCTGTCCCTGTTCCTCCAGGGCTGCTGTAGAGTGCAGACACTGAGCTGCTCAATACGTAACAGTAAACCAGAGAGCCAGCTCTACAGTGCCAGTGTTTTTGAGGAACAAATGAGAAAGTGGATTACCAAGGCATGTCATATGTCTGCGCTCAGCTCCGCGCACTGCTTGTCTGAGATGTGGGTAGCTAAGGAATCTATGATGTCAAGGAGGAGGAGCTGACTGAGCGAGCGGAGATTTGGCAACTTGGAGACCTTCAAAGAAAACAAAACAGAAAAAACAGGAAGAAATTAAAACCCTCCCCAAATCACAGCTCGTATATTACCCTTTTACCCTTGGGCACCACACAGCAAGTCAGGCCGGGCACAGATGGTGCGAGATCCCAGCTGTGGGGCTGAGCTGCAGGGAACAGATCACGGGGCTCCAGTTGGGTCTTAGAACCAAATTCAGACTGCTGCAAGTGGAAAGCAGCAGGAATCTGCCCCCAGAGCTGCCCCTCTGTTGGTACTGACAGTCCCACTGCTATGAGACACTGAGCACTCTCCTAAGAGCAATGCTGGGCACCAGCACAGCCTGAGCTGAGATCCGTGTTTTTGCACTGAAAATGTGACTCAGGATCCCTTTGCTCCTGTGCTCCTGAGGAAAAGCTCTTCTCAGTGTCCATGCTGGTTCTGCTGGCATTCTTCCTGCGGTCAAAGCAGGTCACCGGAGCACTTGCCAAAAAAAACCTCCACCACATCAGATAGATGAGAATCTACAACAAACTTTATGCTTTTGGACTGTTCAGAAGCTCAACTGTTAGCAAAAACGAGCTCTACACATTCCTCCCTTTTCCACAACCTCATGGTAAGGAGCCAGTAATCCCTCTGTCTAGAGGCACTAACACACACCCAGCCTCCAGGCAAACTGTGCCCAAGCACTCACCCACCCGCCTTACCTGAACTGAGATTATCACCTGGCTCTAGGGAGCTGCATTGGGATAAAGAAGAAAGATGTCCTGAGCAACCTTTGAAGGCCAGGAAGGAAATGGCTGAGGATGCTTTCAGAAAGAGCTTAGGACATGCTTGTAGCAAGATCCCCAGTCTAAGGATCTGCCAGGACTGGGAGGGGGGGAGAGAGATCCCCTTAGCACTGGTGGGATCCTGCCCCTGCCCCAGGCACGCACTGTGGAACAGATCAGGGTGTCACTACAAACACGTCACAACAGCAGGTTTATTAGGGCTTTTGCACAACACTGACACACAAGAGCCTGAAAACACATTGCCCAAAGCAGTGAACCTCTGGGAAACAGCTCTTCAGTAATGTTCCTGCTGTGGGGAAAACTCCTTAACAGTCCAAATGCAGAACAGCGTTAAGTTACTGGAAGAACAGGAGAGCCCACAGCCAGAGACCTGGCCTGCCTGAGCCCTGGTGACCCACGGGGCTTGTGCTCGAGAACAAATCTCCCTCAGAGCCCGTGGCTGGCCCAGAAGCAGAGCAGAGAGTGTCCGTGCCCAGCCACACCGAATCACCCAGCCCAGGCCAAGAATCACACACTGAGGCCTCTCAGTCCAAGGGAAAACATTGCATAATTGAGATTTCTCCGTGCACATCTGCTTGACAGTCTTCCAGCCATGTTTTGATGAACACTGTTCTACCAGTCAACAGTTTAAATATAAAACATTTCCCCACATCCTGGTGAGGAAGTATAGCTGAGGAACGCCCTCCAGCTCCCATCGTTGCCTCCCAGTGTTGCAATGTCCGTTTCCCCCTGTACGTTCTGGGGAGAATCACACCTCTTTGTCTTCCCGAGGCCTCCACTGGGAAGTGATACTGTGATATTTTAGCCCTCAGCGGCTGCAAGGCACTGACCCCAACCCTAAGGAAGTCCTGTACCCTGCGGTGGGACCATTCCCCATCCCTGCTGAACCGGGCCGCTCCACAGAACACATGGGGCCAGAAGAAAACAGACAGGATGAAGGCAGAGGCTGCAAACTCACGCAGTGGGGACTCTCCTCTGGGAGTGATTCCCGGATGCTGGCTCCACTCTCAATGCTTTTTATGCATTTTCAGTTATTTCTGAATGTAAAATGTGTCACGCTCCAGCAACTTTGGCATTTAATGAAGAGCCTGAACACCGTCCTGTCTCCTCTCCAGACACTAATGGGATGTAGCAGTGCTCTTCTTCCCCAGGAGGATTGTGAGTTTAAACATACAAAGGAGAGCGAACTACTTGAATATTAACTAGGGAACTATTATCAGTATGTGTGTAGCATCTTGAAATCCCAATTCCTATCATTTATCTACCTATTTCAGCAATGCTAATGAGTTGAGCAATGAACTGATGACATGCTGTGGAACTCTCATGGAGGGATCACATCTCATAGGAACAATTAAATGACAATATCCTTATTTTCTCAAGTGAGGACCCGAGTACCAGCACATCGGACTCTCAACCTTTGCTGGCACTAATGCATAATCCCATCAAAACAGAATCACAGAATTGTTAAGATTGGAAAGGACCTCTAAGACCATGGAGTCCAACTGTTGAACATGGAAATCACAGAGAGCCCAGCCAGGACATGTTAATTTGTTTTAGAGCACATGACAATATAACATGTATGACAGAGAATACTTCAAGGGAAATATGAGGAGCACACTGGTAACTGCCAGTGAGGGAGAGATTTGTGCCCTCAATATACAACAAACTTACCCTGCTATACACACAGGAACCCAACGAGGGCATGGCACAAAACTAACAGCTGGAACAAATGGAAATGGAAGCAATTTTGGGTAACTTCTGGCTTGGAAGGGCTTCACATTTCTAGACTAACTTGTTCAAGTCTTTCATTTACTTTGGTGTGAGAAGTGTGCCTAGCATTCCTGTCAGCGAGTGTCAGTAAGATGCAGCCAGGTCTCAGCTGTCTCACATGAGGAAGAATTAAACTGATTTCTATATTAATGTGTCTTTAACCAAGGCAGTGACAGAGGACAGCAGCTCTCAAAAGCCACAGAAAAGATGCAACCAACCTTGGTGAACTGGTGAACGATGATGTGCAGGCAGTGCCTCTTCATGTCCAGAGCCTGGGTCTTGTCAGCTGCCTCTAAAATCTAGAGCAGGAGAAAAAATGTGATTTCCCTTCTGCACAGCTCAGATGCACAAACAGTCCTGACCCAGAGCACGTAACTCCTCCTAGCTAGGGAACATCTCCATTTTGCATTACAAACTGAATCTTTTCTCAATTATTCAAAAATAAGCCTTGGATTTAAAATGTATGGAGTCCTCAAGAGCTACTCAGCAGGAATTGCTTCTGCTCGTGCTGCAGATGTTCAGGCTGCCTGCCTGGGAGCTGGCATTGGCACTGGGGGCTTTCTTACCACGCAATATCTTTTGTTAGCTCAAACTCCACTGCCAGATCCTTCCAGCATCACTGGTAAAACAAGACTAATGTCTGTCACCTGCAGATCACCATTTGCACTGGAACAAATGTCTGCCAAAAAGGGTTTACAGTTGAGTGCTGAGCATGTGGTCATCTTAAAAAGACCCTTAGAAACAGTTCTGTAACAAGGGATGAGAGCTCAGGAGGAGCCAGGTGAGCAGCACCTGCTGAACCCTGCAGCACAGGAACAGAAGTGACACACTACCAGGTAAGGAACAATGCTGCTGAAGGCTGGGTTCCCATACACGTCATCACATAAGGCCACTGCCACTCGAAGGGTCTGGGCAGTCTCAGTGACCTGGCACTGAGGGTACCCATTTGACCAGACCTCTAAGTGACTAATTAAAGTGCTTTGGGACAATTACCTGGAGCACATTCTCCACTGTGACATTCATTTCCAGGTTCTGCTTACAGTAGGCTTGGAGTCTGTTGTTGGAGAAGCCGTAGTAGTATGGTGCTGCAAAGAGGTATCTATTCATCCCATTGAGGAATAAACCAGAAAGCCAAGGTGAGAGCGCTGATGGCAAACAAATCCCTGTGAGGAGTGGAAGTGCAGAGCCTGCTGGTGCCCCTCTGACAGACCATCCTCCCAGTCTGTGCCAGGCAATCCAAAGCAAAAGGAAGGTGACCTGCTGGACATGCACTCAGACAGATCCTTCAATTCCTTTGAATTTAAGGATACAGAGAGTCTTCAGGAGGCATGTTCACTTCTCCATAATAGATGTATCTAAGCATGGACTCAAATGCTTGCTTGCTGGGAACCATTTCACCTATAGAGATGTTCACTTGCCCATCTTCTGGCATGAAGGAACGGAACATGGCTTCAAAATAACTGGAAAGGGAAATAAAACTGATATAACACATTCTGCAGACAGATGGTTTAACCCTGTATTGTTATTGTTCAAAGGATGCTATTCAGAACTGCAGCTTCCAAAGCAACAAATTCAGGTGACAACCTGGGCAAAAACACTGCTCATTTATTTATTTCATATATGTCTGCCAGTGAAAACTCCAAATATAATCCCCCTAATTACCATCAGAACTACCTGAAATTCATCTGTTTCTTGAAAATTAGGACACATGGTGCTTTGATTTTTTCTCTTAATTTGCATAAGACCCAGTAGAGAGCTTAAAGCATTATGAATTTCCTTGGTATCTACAGGCTGTCAATCACCAGGGCTGTTTTAAGAGCTGTGAAATGCTTCTGGTAAAATACCACAGTAACTAATACTGAATATTGTTGCTGGGTATGGAAAAAAATGTGACAGTATTTGAAATAGAAATTTTATGTGAACACTTAATGTTTGGTGGAACATAAGGTGCAGGTCCACAGAATACACAGGTGCAGGACAAATCCACTTCACCCATGTTCCGAGGAGGGAGAACAGTCCCACCTTCAGCAGGGTGGACTCCTTTCTCTGCATAAAGCATGGGAACACTCTAGTCTCTGTCAGGCACCATTTTTTGTTACATTTATTCATAACCAGTCTTAAATATCAGAAAGTGGGAAAGAAATTCAAGTTCCACATGACACAATACGAATTGTTCACTGTCAGAAGGCTCCTTCTGACCTCAGTGGACATCTGTTGCTTTCCACTTCACTGAAACCACCTTATGTTTTCCACCCTTTTTCCCTTCCTGTGATTTTACAGATGCTTTGTCTTGCAGTGCAGTTTCTCACACACCCCCTGGAGAATCTCTGCAGTTCTAATTTCCTCCTATCTTTCCCTGCTGGGTATCCAATGGAAAAAAAAAATTAATCACTACTGCTTAAAGGCTTATTACACTCATTGAGCAAAGCTGCATCTTAACACTTCATGCAGATTTAAGTTCCTCCCTGTCTTCTAAACCAAGCCAGCTGAGCACAGACTGCCCAGCACTGCACAGTCCTTCACATACAGTCTTGTTAGGAACAGGGCCCACCTGGAGCGAGCCGCCAGGATGGCTTTGTGGGCTGGCCGTGGGTGCCCATCTAGGAGCAGGATGATATCACAGAATTCAGTCCCAGCTCCTTCCAGGTAAGCCTTCATGTCCTGAATTAAGGATGTTCCTGAAATGAAACATAATGAAATAAAGACATGATAGTTCCAAGTGACCAGGTACTATCGAACTAATACATGGCCAAGCCAGAGCTCCAGCCCCTCTTTCCTTTGGGACTCTCAGCATGTATTTGAGTCAAGTCCTTCCTCATAATCTTGGAGCAAAATGAGCTTCATCCTTCCCCACCACAACTCGTTCCCTGCTGCCCATCCCAGAACCAAACCTGTCAGCTCTGCTTTCTGCCACTGACAGCAAACTCCAGCTCTGGCCACACTGACAGGTGCTCTCTACAGATATGAAAGCTCATTTTCCCCCTCCATTTTCACTATTTCCAACCACAAGGAACATAAAATTTTGTGTCTTAATGAAAAATCTTTCCCAAATCAGCAACAAAGGCTTCTTTTTATCCAATATTTTAATCAACCTTTGTAAATACACAACAGCTGAAAAACGGAGCAAATCCAAGTCTGCTCCAAACTCACTCATATTTTCCAAGTTCATCTTTCAGTTTTTAATGTTTCAGTCTCTCACACCATTCCAGCTCTGGATACAGAACTGGCTGTGCCACCTTCCCAGCCAGTGCACCTCTCCTCCCTGGGACAAATGCCAGCCAAGGCCTTTCTACTTGACCTTCCAGGACTAGCTTCCTTCTCTTTCTCTCCAATTACAATTATTTTTGTGCAGCATTCCACACCAACATTGGCAATGCCTCTGAACTTTGTGGCCTTAGAAAATTTCATTATTACATTCCTTGTGTTGTGTGTCAGGATGTTAAAATGTTGAGTAAGACTAGTCCCAAGTCAGCCCTTGATGAATTCCATGATAAAACTGTAAATCACATCTTTCTCTTCTCCTCCCTATGTCCTGTTCCTTTCACACACATACACAGAGCAGTGCCTTATTCACAAGATCTTCCTTCTTCCTTCTGCTCCTCCTTGGTGAACACCTTCAAGCAGGCTGGTTCCCTGCTCAGCTCTGTCACCCTTCAGCCACTTACAGTGACAGTCGTCCACTGCCCTTTTTTGCATCATTCTTTTAACCCTTCTGCTCCTTCTCTCATCTCTCTGAACAGGATCAGGATAGTTTATTGCAAGAACATGACTGTATTTCCCATGTACTTTGATGGGACACTGTTCTGATTGAAACTCACTGGGAAAAGAACTGTTGTGCTCTGTCTCAGTCTGGGAGAGAGCCTGAGCAGTTATCCCAAGTGGGAACTGGTGAGCTGCAGAGATGCATCCACATCACCTGTGAGATGTTTGCTTCCCAGACATCTTCCCAGGCTAAACAAACCATTAGCAATGCCAAACCAGCACAAGGAATTACTCCATAAAGCAGGAAGGTTACCAATGTCGAGCGGCTGGTCAGAGTGCGTTCGGACAGGAGGCTGCTGCTTTCTCCGGACAATCTCCACAATGAGGGATGAAGAAAGATGCTCAAACTCCTTCATCATTATGACTTGATTAAAATGGGATTCCTTCACCACAAAGTTCAGGCAATGTTCCTTAAAAATACACCAATATTAATTAAAAAATGTATGGTTTATTGTTTGAAGTCATCTTACAACATCCCATGAATGTTACATGTTACATATGCCATCAGCCATCCTTTCCTTTGAACCTCCACATGGATCCTGCAGCTGGAACTGTCAAACAATGACAACCTTATGATGATAACCAATAACAATGATAACCAATGATAACCTAAATGACCATTCAGGCTCCTACTTGAACAGGAAACTCAGGACAATTCTAAGCATCTAGAAAAATTTGACTAGAAATACTAACAAGGAAGAGATTAACTGCCCATAGAGCTGCTCCAAAGCTTTCTAAAAGAGGAATCTCAGGAGACACCAAAAACTTCACGGAGATAATGAAGATTGGTTGCTATCTCATAATAACTCTTAACATAATTAGATACCAAAAGTTAATAAAAGGGTGAAGAGATCTTAAGTCTGGACACTCTCCATCAAGGGTCCAAAGAGCTTGCAGGATTCCTTGTGTGGGTTTTGCCTGAACCTTTTCTGTAAATACAGCAAACAGTTCAAGAGCTCTGGAAGGCTCTTGTGTGACAAACTTCTTTCAAAAATCAGTGTGGTGAAAAGGTGTAATGCTAAATAGTTAGAGACAAAAAAAAGGCACTTCATTTCCCAGTATGAACCAAGGCTTTCCCTCAGGACATTTTAATAAGCAATAAATGCAATCTATACCAGCTCACCATAAGGTGGGTACAAGTCCACCCAAAGAATCATCACTACTGTCTGTTTCCTGCCAGTTTATTTCACCTGGGATCCAAAGGTATCTGTCAGGACTCACCTGTGAAATGTTTTAAACAATGACTGGGATGCCAGAAAGAGCATCTTTCTACAGAGGACCCATCCATGAGGACTAACGAGCACCTGAGCAGACAGGATGCCAGCTCAGGGTGATCCTGCCCGCCTGGAGCCGTGTGCAAGAGCCCCTGCCAAGCCAGAGGTAGCCAGGGCAGGTGGGGGCACCAGATCCACCAATGCTTGAGCTTCTGGGCAGCTGACGGCACCATGGTGCCATGCACCAAAGGCTGTGCCTGTATTTACATACTTGCTGCTGACCCTGCTGCTGTCCTCCTGGAGGCCTTTCCTCTCCAAATCCAGCGCACACACAGTGCCTCAGGAAGTGCTGGTGCATACTGGTTTCCCAGCCTCACTGTGCTTGCAGCCACCAGCAATATGGTCACTGGTGTGCACAGGCTGAACACCATCAGCAGGTACTGCACAGTCCTGCTCTGGCTCTTGGACTGGGGGCAGGAGCTGCTTCCCTGCAGCTTCAGCAGAACTGGCACTGGGCACTGCACTGGGATCAGCACAGCCAGCACCTCTTGGGCTGCAGCCGGGGGTCAACTCTACCCTGACTGTCACCAAACACCCAAAAGCCCCTCACCCGCCACAGAGACAGAGAATCACTGGCACATTTTGTTTTTCAGTGCAAAGGCCTGAGAATAGAGTTTAGTTTTTCCATCTGTCCAGGTGAAAGAACCTATCTGCAGTCTCAGTATATATAACACACCAAGACCAGGCAATGCACTGGTTCCTTCTTGCTGCAGCAAGAGTGAGCTGACGAAGAGCCAAAGTCACTCTGCCCTTGACATTCTACAAAGCAGATATGCAAAAATATCGAGCACTTATTGAAAAAAGCCTACATAATATCACAAGCCACTGCAGGACAACCCATGCTAAATATACTCAAGCAATGTAATTAAAGGAATGATGAATTTGCAAAAGCTGATACCTTCAGCCAAGCATTAATTACATAAATTTTATTTTTAAAAGTTTCTTATCAGTTACTTTGTATGCAGAATGTGATCACCTTTAGCTGATCCAGCTGAAGCTTGTTAGCATTCTCACACACAATGAGCACGTTCTGCAGATCTACAGATGCTTCAATGTACTGAAGGCAGAGCTGTTCCAGCCGAGAGAGCTTGAAATTTAAGGCCAGTTTGTACACATCCATAATGAGTAACACATCCTGCACATGACCTGGAATTGCAAGAGGGAAAACTGCTAGAGAGCTCATAGGAAAAAGAGAGGAACCCTTCTAAAAGTATTTTTTATATCAAACAGAGCAACTGGAATAGTAGAACAGGCCGTGACTGGAGTGTTTTTATGGAGAAAAAAATTCCATTCCTGGTTAGATAAAATCTGAATCAATACTAGAAAAGGAGGTTCAAATTTGAAGCATGCAAAAGCCACCCCAAAGTATTTTTTAGACAAAGATTTTGTGACAATCTGGATCACAATTTTTTGAAACCCGCCAAAGAAAGTGAGGTCTCCAAAATCCCTGACAAGCTCCCGAGCTTGCAGCCCAATTTCTCACGGTGCCCAGCTGCCAACAGCCCTGCCAGAGTCCTTGGGTTTTACACAGTATTAACCATCAGCTCCCTGATTCTGACAGATCCTTATGAAGGCACTCTGTCCTTTCACTCTGTGCTTCAGCCTGCATAGATCTACAGCTGGTCTACGAGGGCTGAAGTGAGAGAGGGGCAGAGGGGACCCTTGTAGGCCACTGCAGTGGGGCTACTGGGACATCAACTCAAGGAATAATCCCCCATGGCCTTTGCTTTCCTCACAGGAGATCTCTGCCCATCTGCTCTAACTACTTTATAATACAAAAAAGCCCTCTTGCATGTCACGTGACTTCCCTGTGTCTAACTGGAAAATCCCATTTGATGAGCATGCCCAATTCCATTAGCTCAGCCTCTGGATGGCTCCCCAGGGTGCTGCTCTCTGAACTGAGAGGAGCAACTAGGAATACAAATGGGCAGGGCAGGGCCCATGGAGGATCCCAGCAGAAAGGGGACTGCCAGGGAGAACCTCTCATGGGCTGGGGGAAGAGGGGCAGGCTGCCTGGGAAGCCTGTAACAATGGGAAGAGCTCAGGGGTCCAAGCCTTCCCTTTGTCTGAGCCTGCTCTGAGGTGAGGGTACCGAGCATCAGCAAACAGCTGGGAGCAGGATCCAGGGAGCAGTTCCCTCACCCCCATTCAGTGGGATCATTCTCAGACAGGCCTTCTCACAGGGAAAGCCTTGACACAAATGGACACATAACACTTTTTTTCTGAGAATTACCTTTGCAGAAAGGGAAGATCTTGGAGTGAAGCTGAAGCAAAGTCCAGTGCTAGGACAGCTGTACCTCACTGTACTCCATGGCTGCAGCTTCCCCAGCCCCAGGAGCTGGAGTTGCTTGCTGTATCCAGCCTCACTTCCATCACCCCACAGCCCTCATCACTCACACAGCTAGGAGTTGGATTCCCTGCGTGGGAGCTGCAAGATCTCTGGCTATTACTTCCCCGCCCACAAGTGTTTTTAACTCAGAGAACTTCAATGAATGCATCAAATGGATTTTTCTTTTCTTGAGGCACTCCTTCAGATTGGATTTTTAACAGGTGATAAATACTGGCTTGCACACCTTTCTGTGTGGGCACAGTTTAAAACGGATCAAAACAATATCAAAAAAAGGAAGTAAGCCAAGCCAGGATTAGATACATGGTCCTTCCAAGCAGGATGCTGTGATGTTCAAAATACCACAATATTTTTGTTTGTTTGGGGTTTTTTACACCTTTTGGAATGATCAAGAACTTGTTCTTCCTTGATATTTGAAAAAAATTAGGAAAAAAAAAGCATGGTTAGTATCCTCAGATAAAAATTTGCTTTTTGTTTAATCTCAGGTTAGTAATTAAGTACTTGGAACAGGACTGATCACCCACAAATGCTTGATCCTGCTGTTTCAAAACACGTTTGCCCCCATCCCCTCCCTAGTGCCCATGTTACTTCACCCTGCTGCCCTACCTTTGCGGGGATACTTTATCTTATCTGTGTACAGGAACTGCATGAGCACCTCAAAGGGCTGGGCCTCGGCCTCTCGGATGGGCACTTCCAGCAGCGGCTGCAGTCGGCACAGCTTGACATTCCCTCCAGTCCCATCCTTCTGGCACGTGGTGTGTCCCTCCTCTTCAATGTCTTGCTTTGATTTCTAATGAAACAGAAAAACCACCCAAACATGGCACAAGGCTGTGCCAGTTCACACAAGTTACCACCAAACCAGAGGATTCTTTCCCTTACTCCATATTCTTTAAGACCCAGGATCTCTTTAGCTTCAGGATTATCTTCAAGATAACAAGGAATTCATATGTCTTAGACTTGTTGTTCCATATCCTGGGACACACATGGATCAGAACACAAGTAAGCTCCTGGATACAGGTGAGAAGCAGGACATCAGAGCAAGGGAGGAATGAACTGCACTGAACTCACATTCTTGCCCACAGCAGAAACAGCCTCACTCTGTGAAGAAGGGACAGGTGGGAGCAGATTCCACAAACCCTGCCTTGAAAAGGCAGAGCTCAAAGTGCTGCACAGAAGTATTTTAAAGCACTCTGTTACCTCAAGTTTCCCTTTGCCAGTCTTTCCCCACAGCCCTTCCAGTGGCAAAACAATTAACTGGGGGGCAGTGAGGCATCCACATCTTACTGCGGGGTGTGTGCTACCACCTCCCCAAAAGCCATTAGATGTTTGCTGCTGAAAACCTGGAAGTAGTTAAAATTAATAGACAACGATCAGAGGCACCAGACTTTCACCTCTGGAAAAAGTCAAAAAATACAAAGGTTAAGGGAACAGAGGCAGCTGAAACCCTCAGAACTGCCTTCCTTCCCTCTTATCTGTCTGATCTTGTGGGTCATCCCCATGACACAGCTCTTACCTCCCCAATAGGGAAGGGTACACACACCTCTCTGGGGCATTCCACAAGATTAGACCTCAGACAGCTACGAGAGCTTCCAAGAACCACGCTGTCAAATCCAGATAACTGGATTAACTCTGGCTCCTCCATGTTACACTCCTGATACACATTCAGTAGCCTTCGTTAATACTAATGATCCTCTTTATTTTACTTGCTCAAGAGCACCTTAGCATCAGACACTGCTCCCTACCTCCAGCTGTCTCAGCAGATACTACTTTTCTCCTGAAAACCTTATTCTCAAACCTGGGCAGAATAAGCCTTACCTAGCTACAAGGCTACTTTTCCAAAGTACTCACCTGTTTCACCCTCTCCCTGGCCTGCATGATTTTCTTTTTCAGCCACTTGCAGCGAGCGGTGACGATTGCAGTGTGCCCTCGGACTCGCTCCTCCTTCTGCCAAAGGCAAAGGTAGGAACCACATTCAACTTTTATCCCCAAATCACATGGTCATAGCAGATGGCAGAAGTCATAGACACCTGGGCTGAACCCCAGATTACAATACATTTCAATTTAGAGTCAAAGGCAGCCTTACATCTGCGCTGCACATACAGATGAAATTCAACACCTATTTCCCCAAAGGCTAATGGCAAACACCATTTGGGAAAGAGCCTGTGTCACATTCACTGAGTGGAAGCTGCTGTGTCACATATATTGCTTTTTATTCTTTTATTTTATTCATCTGATTTTCTGTTTAATTTTCCCTTTTCAAAATAACACTATGGTTTTTGCTATTGTTTGTCATAATTTATTTCACCTGTTGTTAAGGATCTGCTCTCTGAGCTTTGCAAAGCTTTTTCTAACTTTTTCTTTTTGTAAAAGGAATGCAGGTAAGTTCAAATTTCTCATGTTTATCTTCAGAAAACCTGTTCTCTGTTAAATTTTTAAACTGTTTTCATTACTAGAGAATCATTCCCCTGTACTGCTTTTTCTCATTCTCTTTTGTTTCAGTAACTAAAAATGGCTCTTTAAATGTTAATGGGTTTGCAAAACACTGACCTGCCTTCCCAGGAGGCAACCGGGACCTGGGAGTACAGAGGTCGTTGGTACATTTTCATATTGCAACTCTATATAACATGCTTCGATAAACCCAGGCTAAGTCAGTGACCCATAGATCTTCTCAGTTTAAAAGTTTCTTCTCCTTTGCAGCTTTAAAAATTTATCTGGATTAGTGAAACTTACTAAAGCAGGCAGACAGTTCACCAGTGATTCATTCACAGGGTTTCTGGCACAACCATTGCAGAATTTGCTTTTTCCTAGCAAACACACCATACACACAGTAACACCCCCATTGACATCTCTCCAATAAATTCTACTCACCTCTCCCAAAACAAACTCCAAGTCACTGAACTGCCTGTTTTCCCACAGCCTTCCATAGTCTTCATGGAGAGTGCATTTAGGGTAACAAGAAAACTAAAAAAATAAAACCCCACAGAAGACAGAATTAATTTCAGTGGCTATATAAACTTCAAATCTCAAATCACTCTGAAGCAGAGGAGCCTGAGGTCAGATCTCCTCAGGGTCTGCAGCTTCCTTACAAGGGGCACTGGACGGACAGCTTCAATCTCTGCTCGCTGTGAGCAGAGACAGGACCCAGGGAAGGGCTGGGGCTGTGTCAGGGCAGGGTAAGGCTGGAGATCAGGGAAAGGGTCTTCCCCCAGAGGGGGCTGGGCACTGCCCAGGCTCTCCAGGGAATGGGCACAGCCCCAAGGCTGCCAGAGCTCCAGGAGTGTTTGGACAAGGCTCTCCAGGAGGCACAGGGTGGGATTGTTGGGATGTCTGTGCAAGGCCAGGAGTTGGACTTGATGATCTCTGTGGGGTCCTTCCAGCTCAGGATATCCCTGATTCTATGATTCTATAACCAAAAGTGCTGAGGTTACATCTACTATCGCTGGATTTTCTTATTAACTCAGCCTCAGTGTCGTACATAAAGTAGAATGTAACAAGCAAACCAAACACATGCAAGGGCTTCCTCCACAGTGAGGGTAAGGATAGATAACACAGCGTAACATGGAAGAATTGTGTCTCATCACAACTTCCAGATGTGAGGATTCAGAGGCCGGAAGTCTCACCTGCTCTCAGGACTTGTCTGGAGGTGCCATGCAATAAAAATAAACTTGACTGTAGATGGGATTTAATCTGGTGTGAGTATCCTGAATTTAACATATTCAATTCCATAGTTCTGTGGGATGGGAGTGGGAGAGCTGCATGGAGATAAAACCTCAATACAAAACACTCTGCCCCAGAGCCCCGAACAGGACAGCACATTAAGAGGAACAGCCAATTTTAATGAAATAACATGGCAAATCCCATCTGTTACACTTTCCAATGATTTGTCAAAGTTGTCATGATCTCTGTAGGACTTTAGAAGGCACTAGAGGGCTTGACCTTACCAAAATGTCTGTCCAAATTACATTTCTCAAAAGATTTTAAGGACACACATTGAACTTTGAAAGCTGAATCTGAAATACAGAGGCTGCCTGCAGGAAGGCCACGGAATAAAAGTCATGAAGCTCACGGTGAGCTAAACCAGACTTCACAGCCAAAGCCAGAGCCAGGACTCATGTGGAACTGGTGTGGAAGTGAGTATGTTTATCAAAAAATTACCTGGAACCTGTACATCTCTCCACTTCTGATGTTATTGTCTACTGTGCCTCCAAAGATGTACATAGCATCCGAGATAACTGCTGCTGCGTGGAAGAGTCTCCCACTGGGTAACTAGGGAAAGAAAATAGAGAATAAACAAAAAGAAAAGGACAAAAAAGGCAAGGTAATAAATAAAAGCCTATTCTTCTGCCAAGGAAAAGGATCTGCTATTAACAGATCAACAGTGAAAGGGGAAAATCACAGAATCACAGAATATTTGAGTTGGAAGGAACACACGGGGATCATCAAGTCCAACTCTTAAGTGACTGGCCTGTACGGGGATCGAACCCGTGACCTTGGCATTACGAGCACCGTGCTCTGACCAAACCAATGCAGCCTGAGGTCACATATACACACACACAAACTGGCATCCCGAGACTGACATTTGCTGTATCTCAGGGTTGTTTCCTAGCATGTCTAGAACATATTGTCCAGTCACGTTTAAGAACACGCATTCACTGCACCTTCTAATCAGAATGGTACCTACACAGGTCTACACATCATGGCAGTTACAAAATGTATCATTTACAAAATTAAACTCAACGTCATTTTTCACAAAAACCCCACAAACACTTCTAGAAACAAGCAGATTCTGCAAATGTGATCACTGTGCAAACTCAGCTTATTCCAAATGCTGTCAGGAACTTGAAAGGTAAATGATCATCTACCTCAGCAGGACTGAGCCCCAGGCCTGAGAGCGCCTGCCTCCCCCACAGCTTGAAGGGCTGAACCATCTGGCTAAGGCCCCAGGAATGCCCAGTGCCGAATAGGAGCCCAAGGCTGGAGCTGTTGGCAGAGCTGGCACCTCGGAGCCACAGCTCCTGTCTCCATCCTGCCAGCTCCACAGAAAGTAAAGCCCCCCACACTGCAGCTATTTATAGGGTCGAGGGATCACACCATCCCTGCAACACACTCCACCTCGGAGCTGCAGCATCGGGCGATTTTTGAAGAGGGAAGAGTCACTGCAAGCCAAAGCCACCGTGAGCCTCCTGCAGAGGACAGACCACAGCATTTTTACTCATTTCTTCTGAGGCTATACAAAGGTATGTGAACACATCAGCAGATCTCACTGAGAGCTCACAGAAAGGCTTCAAGTGGTGAGAGAAACTTCTTTTTTTCCCCCTAGTTTGATCAGGCTTGTTTTGTCTTCCAGGCAGTAAATCTCATTAAATCTTTGCCTACAAAATAAAAAGCCCTCTGGTATAAGAAATCTTTGCTTCTCGTACATATTTATAGACACCACTCAAGTAAACGCAAACATGAAACAAGATTATGTTTATCTGGAGAGGCAGATTTTCCAGGAAACCATGCTGACTGGCAGTTCCTATTCCCACCAACTCTCACCACAGCATCACACAACAGCCTCATTTAGCCTGTTACTCACCACACTTTCCATGACTTGTTCTTTTCCTCAAACTACGGCTTTTAAGGAGACAATCTCCCAGTCAGTAACTAGGATGTGGGTGTTTTTCTCAGAGCTACAAACCACAGACTCGCTCACCTTAAAAGGCACATTTGCCTGTGCCAGTATAACAAACCCTCTGGATTCCTCTGGATAAAAAAGATGCCTTCTGTATCCAGCATGTTTCATGGATACTTTATCAAGGAAACTTCAGAGTTGGTTCTAATAAATACTGTGACGGGTTACGGAATAACACTGATCTGTTAGTACATTCCTGCCTGGACCCAGTTCCATACTTCTCTGAAAGAGGATGAGATTACTGTCAAATATCATCTATTTTCTATGGCCTCTGCTTGTTCTTAGCAATAATCTCATTAACTAAATAAGATGTACTGATTGAAATAATCAACCATATTATAATGGCTTAAAAATACATCTGTCACCTTCATCAACTGGAGCTCCAACCTCATCCCAAGGTAAGTTTGCTTGCCAAGACCCATTCCCACACAGCTAGGCAGGCTGATGTTAGCTGTACTACAACATCTTTCTCACAACTAACTGCAACCAAACCCCAACAAAAAGGACTGTTCTAGCAGAGCTCAAATGCAGCCCACCTGTTTTAGACTTATTCAGGTAATTTTCCATGTCTCTTTTTTTTTTTTTTAAATAATACTTTAGCTTTGCTTTTAATTAAAATAATTCCCAAAATTCTTTAGCATTTAGTTTTTAAAAGCTGCCATTGAATTTAACAACCACTTTTTTTTCAATCAAAAAGCCTTACAGCTTTGAAACAACTGGTGCCAGAAAGCAAACATGAACCACCTGAATATTTAACCAAGTAAGATGTACTTGCCAGTCACATCATATTCAACTCCAACAATCTCTATGGAACGCTGTTAGGATGATTTCTCATTTGTAATGGTTGGTACTGGCCAAGGAACCAGAGCTCTGCACTTACTAATAACTTAAGCAATCAAACAACTTCACTTTCTAAATACACAGACCACATTTTTAAAGAGATAAATGTAAAACATGGAATGACAGCCTGGAACAGAAAAGGCCATGTCCAGTTCATCAAAACATTGTGCAGCTGAGAGTTTCAGGGTGTTTGTTTTACTGAATCAGAACAGCAGAATTCAGGCCAGCACAAACTCCCACATGGAGATGACAACACTGCACGTGGTGACATTTTGGTGCCACCCGCATGGGGAACAATGCTCAGCCCTCCCAGGACCAAGGATTTGGCCAGAGGAACTTTGTTCCAGTGCAAGGAAGGAGAGATGGGTCCTCAAGAAAATATTCACAGGGAAAAAAAGGTTAATAGAGCTCAGAAGCACAAACAGCTGGAGAGACATAAACAGCTGGAGAGACATGCTGGTCCCCACGTTCCTCATCCACCAATACCACACACCCAGAACCTGCCCTATCTTGAATTTTTCACTGGGAGACCTCCCAAGCTGCCAAACCCAGCCACTGAATACACTCATCCCAGGTAGAGTTTATAAGAAACAGCTACAAAATACCATCTACTTTGCTAGCCAGGATGGCCAGAAAGGATGAGAGGAAATGGCTCAAATTGCAGCAGGGGAGGTTTAGGTTGGATATTAGGAAACATTTTCTCACAAAAAGAGTTGTAAGCATTGGCACAGGCTTCTCAGGGCAGTGATAGAGCTGCCATCCCTGGAAGTGTTCAAAAGGTGTGTGGCACTTGGGGATATGGATTAGTGGCGAATGCGGCAGTGCTGATCTTGAAGGTCTTTTCCAAACCTAACGGTTCTGTAATTCTCTGATTCTAATTTCATCTGCTGGCACAACTCCAGATGGTCCTGTGGGAATCCAAAGAGATTTGTCCTTCTCACTCCCAGTGCATACAGGAATGCTAAAAATCACAGACTAAGAGGCACTGCCAATCTGAATGTATTTGTCAACTCTAGATCCTGTATTTACCTGTCCATCAATGTGATCTCCTTACTTTATTAACAGTGCCTGACAGAAGAAATTCTGGATTCAATCCTGACACCTCCAGTGATGGGGGCTGGCACCCCTCTCTGAGCTACATTGCCCTGTTTCATCTGTTGGAGTGGTTTCTCTATTTAAGGTTAATGAGATTTGCATCTGAGGCTCTTTACAAGCTGGAATCTTTGCTTTCAAAAGCAGATCTCATCAGTCACCTTTGCTTCCCTTTAGGCACACCCTTCCACACTGCTGGCATGACTCGAGCCATCATTTTCAAAATAAAAGTATTTCACAAGTCTTTTTTTCCTCTCATTTCTTGTGCTCAGACTTGCACTGTAGTCTGTCTAGACAGTACAAATGGAGTTTGTCCTGTGCTGCTTATCAGGGTTCTAATTTGACTCCCAAAGCTGTGCATTAGAGTTGCCTCTCCCTGTGCCAGAGCACCCAGCAATCATTCAAACAGGTGAGATTACAGCCCTGAGCATTAGCTCTGGGCCTGAGCACATATACTTTAAAATAAACTCAGTAATACCTGTGCAAACCCCTTTATAAACTCATTGATTTAAATTTTGACCTCACCAGGAACACATTCAGCTTTGCTTGAAGTCCTTACTAAATTAAGTTGAAGAAATGTAAAGTAAAATTAAATAGTTAAAGAAGTAAAATGAATCATTTCCACTCAGGGGTCAATAGTAGCCTGCTCTATGCAATTCAGAACTTGCACATGCAGAGCCAAGGCTTAAATGGTTCTTGGATTACAGCTAAAGTTAAATAGCTCATGATAAATTGCAAGGGGGGAAAAAAAAGGAGCAGAGAAGAAAAGGCATATATGAAGGTGGAATTTCTCTCTTTCTTCTAGAATATATTTAATTTCCATTTTTGAAGTCTTTTTCACTTCCAAGTGTTTATTTACCTCTGAGTCTGCTGTAGGTCCTTGTTTAACTGTTGAAAATGCTGAAATCTAAACCAAATACGTCCCAAGATTTTTTTAAACCCTGTTCTCTTGAGGGCACAGTGAGAGATTCCTCTGGGGCAGATACTCTCTCAGCCACTGCTGGGTAGGACACCCGCTTACAAGGTTTTAAAACAAAACTGTGTAAAAGTATAGATGGGAGGCATGAGAGACCGAACATGGAGCAGCAGTCCCCTGCAGCTGAAGCTCCAGAAGATCGTCCCTGTATATCCAGAACATTCAGAGTCAGTCCAGAGAAAGCTCCATGGTCTTGTTTGGAGTCCATCACTGTGACTGAACCATTAACATTTTAGCTGGGCAGTTTTCTCACGGTTTGTGCAGTGACAGAGACACACAGCAATGAAATCTTTTGCACTAATTCCTTTTTGTCTGCCCTCTTCCTCCCAGTGGCTCTTCACAAATAACAGAATCTGAGACTGGTTCAGGTTGGGAGGGACCTTAAAGCTCATCTTGTTCCACCCTCTGCCATGGGCAGGGACACCTTCCACTAGACCAGGTTGCTCCAAGCCCTGTCCAGCCTGGCCATGGACACTTCCAGGGATGAGGATGAGAAGCTGAGGAGTTTGCTCACTCTAAGTAGGCAAAATGCAGACCACAAGTTAAGATGGTGAAGAGGGAACATCCATCAGCTATTCCCAAGTCTGAGACAGCCTTCCCACATTTTGTCTTGATGAAAAAACAGGGCAGATGGATCACCCCAAAGTGACAACCTGTGTTTTATGTCAAAGCTGACTGACACACTGGAAGAGGATGAAGCTTTCTCAGCTGGCAGGTCAGCAGTACACACAGAGCCCTGCAAGGGCCTGGCTCTGCCTGGCCCTGGCCATGGCCTCGCCCAGCTCCTCTGTACTGCCAGCAGAACTGGGTCAGGGGCAAAAATGCAACTGCCTTGTAGTGAGATTCACTCTCTTGGCTATGAGGAATGCATTAGCTATGCTATCATTGCAGGCTGTGACTACTTGTGCTCTTGCAGTGCTTATCTTCTCTCTCTGACTCTTTTCTCAAAGCATTTTAATGTGTTTCAGTGCTTTTCTTGACAGAAATTTCAACATTATGGGCAATACTAGGACACTGCTAAAATCCTCTGCAGTTGTTTTGAGGTTCTCCTTTCTTACTCTCAGCTCTTCAAAAGCCTTCTTATATTTACAGAATAGATTTATAATTGTATAAATGTTAATTTTCCTCACACTCAGCTATGAAAGAGCAGGTATTACGGAAGGTAACTGTTGCATTGAATTCAAAAGCCAGTAATGATGTGCTCAGATTTCTTTCACAACCCAGGAACGCCAATGAGCCTCTCTATCCTTCAGTACCATTAAAAGCTCAAAGCCAAAATGAAACAAAAAGACCTAAAGCCATCAACAAACCAACATGGTGAACCAACATAAGCTAAGAGGTAAAAAACCTATCTATTTTTCTCTGAAACTGGAAGAAAACCATAAGCTACAACAGGTCCAAATGAGCTGTCACTACTGGGAGATGTTGACTGGGAGCTGTTGATACCCGAGATGTTTCCACACTGTTACACCAGGCAACAGCATCAAACTCAAACAGATGGACAGACAGAGCTTTGGATAGTCTTTAAGTTCAAGGAGGTTTAAGGATTTAAAATGTTTTCCCATGCTGGGTGCAGACAATCTCTGCTTTCAGACAAAATTGGAACAGACACATGTTAGAGTGAACTTCAAGACATGCAGCTCTACAAATGAAGAGAAGCAGGCAAATGCTGAAGGATTTTACTGAGCCTTTCCATAGGCTGTTGTTCCTTTATCGGGCCTTTCCTTAGGCTGTCATTCCTTTCAGATTAGGGCAATGGATTAATCCAGTTTATCGCTGCAGGTACCCAAGAGTAACCAAAGTGCTGTTTATAATCCAAAAAGTACCTATTAATTTTAAAAATCTGGCCTGGTATGAACTTTGGGAACACAGCTAACCATGAGCCAGGCAATTGCACTGCTGTCCCAAGAAAGTTATGGAGAAAACCCTCCTGGAAGGTACTTCCACCACATGAAGGAGGTGACTGGTACCAGTCAGCAAGGATTTACCAAGGGCAAATTTTTCCTGACTAACCTGATCATACCCTTCGAAATGCTTCATGGGTTATAGGAGAGCACTTCATTCTCAGCAAGTCTATGCTTGATAGCAAATTGTCTGGAGCAGTTGAAATGCTGGAGGCTGATATTCCAAAGGACTTAGCCAGGCTGGAAAATGGGTCGATGGGCGCCTCAGGAAGTTCTGTCAAGTCTCGGCCCTGGGACACTCATTCCTTGCAATGATACAGGCTGGGGACTGGCTGTCTAGAACACAGCTCTGTACAACACAGATGTGGTGGACAAGGAGCTGCAGAGGGTTCAGCAGAAGGTTCAGCAGTGTCCTCCAGCAGCACAGCCAGCAGCCCCTCAGCTATGCCAGCAGGCTCAGGGAAGGGATTTGTCCTCCTCTGTAGGAGAACAAAAATGGGCTGCAGGCAGCCTCGACCTTGATGAGTTACAGCTGTGCTGAACCAGGTGTTTCTACTAAAGATCAGAGACCAGCTGACCCTCTGGCAGGTAACTCGTAAGAGAGAGGAGAGGACCCCAGAGGACCACGACTAAGAAAGCAAGCAGGACTGAAGCAGCTTTAGGTGACAGCAGCCTCCTTTGTAGCCCTGGACCGAGAGTCGGTTTTTTGTTTACTGTCACTCCTCTACTCACTATTTTTAAGTCCTCAGCTAAAGTGCTCTGCCCAGTTCTGGGATCCCCAGTACAGAAAGGCATTACCTACATAAACAAGTCCAGTGGAGGGACACCAACATCAAAGTTGAGATCAAGGGGTAAAGCACAGGATGCACAACAGAAGAGAAGGCAAAGGAAGCACCCTCCTCCAGGTGTGCAGGGAAGTCAGAGCTGCTCTTCAGAGAGGTGCCTGGTGGGAAAAGAGGAGCCAATAGACTCAAGTCAGCACGGGAAATTCTTTCTTAGTGTGAGAGGAAAATGTCTCTGATCGCGATAGCGGAAAAACACTGGATGGAAGCCAGGAGAAGCTGCTGGATCTCTGACCCTGGAGATGGAATGGAATGGACAATGCCCTGAGCAGCCTGCCCCAACTAGACCTGCTCTGAGCATGTGGTTGGATTCGAAACCTTGGAAGTCCTTCCAAGCCACCTGCTTTTGTGATTCTAAGACTTCCTCCTGTTCCTTAACATACTGCAGGGCTGGGGGCTCAGCTAACATGGAAATCTAAGATGGAAATTTAGCTTTTACTTTTCCTCTCTGATGGTACAGACAAGAAAACAGGGAACAAAAACTCTATCACAGACACACAGAATGGACCTCTTCAAAGGCTATTTCCTTTGTCCCAGACAGGGTCAACAATACTTATTTTGTTCCCGAGAGAACAAAATCCAGTGTATTCTTAGAGATTTCCACTGGTACAGACTTCTCAAAATATCTCATGAAACCTTCAACACCATGCTAATGTCAGAAAGCCAAAAATAATTTGTCTGCAGTGTATTTATTGAGATTGCCATAACTACATTGTCAACATAAATGGATCTATTGCAGCTTAATAATGATGCAAAGCAGAGGATCACCTCTGTAAGCACCACTTCCTCATATGGAGCTGTTAATACAGAGACTGTCATGGATTGAAGCAGAAGAGAGAAAGTTGAAGACCATGATGTAGAAACCTACAACCTGGGATAAATCACAGAATCACAGGATGGTTTGGGTGGGAAAGGACCTTAAAGCTTATCTTGTTCCAACCCCTGCACGGCAGGGACACATTCCACTATCCCAGGTTGCTCCAGGCCCTGTCCAACCTGGCCTTGGACACTTCCAGGGTTGGGCCAGCCACAGCTGCTCTGGGCACCCTGTGCCAGGGCCTCACCACTCTCACAGGGAAGAATTCCTTCCCAGTATCCCATCTAACCGTGCCCTCTGGCAGTGAGAAGCCATTCCCCTTTGTCCTGTCCCTCCATGTCTTTGTCCCAAGTCCCTCTCCAGCTCTCCTGGAGCCCCTTTAGGCACTGGAAAGGGTTCTAAGTTCTTCTCAGAGCCTTCTCTTCTCCAGGTGAACACTCTCAGCTCTCCCAGCCTGGCTCCAGAGCAGAGGGGCTCCAGCCCTCAGAGCATTTCTGCGGCTTCCTCTGGACTCTCTCCAGCAGCTCCACGTCCTTCTTGTGCTGGAACCCCAGGGCTGGAGGCAGCTCTGCAGGTGGGGTCTCGCCTGAGCAGGGCACAGGGGCAGAATCCCCCCAGCCCTGCTGCCCACGCTGGGGGATCAGCCCAGCACGGTGGGGCTTCCGGGCTAAATCACCACATACAGAAGCAAAGTCATAATAACAAAAGCTTGTTGCCATATCAGCTCTGGTTATGCTAAGTGACAGAGGATGCAACAGAGACATCGTTTGCAATTGTGCTCTAGACTGAGGATGAGATTTTTCCATCTGGCACTCACTGGACAACACAGAATGGAAAGAGGAAGGTAAATTCATTAACAATGACATCCAAACACGTGGCAGCATAACCACAAAGGTCAGGGTATGAGGCTGTCTGTAATTTATTTACAGCTGTAATAATAGTAAATGTTATTTCCTTTAAAATTGTTTTAGTATATATCAGTTGCAACTTTAAAGAGCAATGTTAATGTTTAATTAATGATCAGAGAAGATGAGGCAGTTTGAAGAGCAAGCCATACTCCAGCCAAATCCAATGAATGTGTCACAAAAGATCATATACTGAAATCTGACAACAGCTGACAGAAATCCAGTGACCAACCATTTGTTTCTCTTTGGCATGTGGCACGCATTCAAAAATCCAACAACCATAATAGTACTTTTGGGATCTTAATCTGACTTCCTGAATAAACCAACCTACCAGACTTCTGTGAAGAGGTACTGAAATTGAGACTTTCTTCGAGGAAAACTTTCTTTTTAGAAAATATCAAATCCTGGTTTAAGTGTAATGAAGACTTTACCAAAAGCACTCTGATAAAATGTTCCAATAAATAATTACTCTCATTCTATACAATTTGTAAACATTTGTTTTCCTTTCTTTTTCAGCCTGGATATTTTTGGTTTCAACTTGAAGTGACTGGATCTTGTTTTATCTTTCACTAATAGATTAAAACCCCTCTGTTTCCCAGGTAAGCCAAGGAAGATTTAATTTCCTACACCTAAAAGAGACTTCACTTCACAGTTAGTCACTGGGTTTCCCATCTTCAATCATTCTTCTCTGAACAACCTCCTTGGTTTGTGAACACAACATAGGGAGATGTTATACTGGAAGACGTATCTAATAAACACAAGGATCATGTATTTATGTTACTTAATGACACTACACTGTGTCAGCTTCTAGAACCAAGAATATCACAGCATTTCCAGCCATTTCAGACCACCAGGAGCTCTCTCAGCTCCCCACAAGAACTGGGAATTTAAGTCATTGTTTCCAGGGATGCTGTAAGGGAAACCATGAAGCCCAGACCATACACTCTGTTCATAAATGTATCCTACAGCCAAACTGAAACATGGACTGTTTGCACCCACGGTAGGAAGAAATCTAAATCCCTGAGTGGACTGTTATTGTAATCAGTAATTGGTAGAACTCTGGACAAATAGTAAATATGGGACGAAAGCTGTGATTTTCTGTTGTCTTTCAAGGTTGTTGGCAAAAGTTTAGACAGAATAACTGCTCCTCATTCAAAAAGCATATTTCAAGTCTTTCCATTACTCAATTTTATACCACCTTAATTGGGTCATATTAAATCTGTGTTGTTACAATTCCTTACCAGTGAGTGAGTTACAGAAATATTCCTTCTGCCTATCATCCACATCATTTGCATTTTGCTTTCTCTGGGAGAATAGTGTAAAAGGGTGTAATAATGAACACCCCTCAGAAAGGATATGAACATAGAATTGACAAACAGGAATGGAGCTGTGCAATAGTGTTAGCTGCAGTTACTCTGATACGCAGATTCTTATAAATACAAACATTTTCAAGATGTCTCTCTCCAGCTCAGTGAGCACAGACCTGCAAAGGGCACTGGTATGAAGCTCCTACATTTTTAAAAGGTTTTTTAAAAAGGATGCAAGCCTGAACACTACATATTATTTATAAACATCAAAAGTGTCAGTCTTCTGTCTGGATTGTGAAACGCTCAGTTTTATCTCTCCCAGCAGAACACAATATGTTGACAACTACTCTGCCCACCTGTGAGGCAGATCTTGTTAGGGGGCTCACTGCAGGAATTCGGGGCATTGTGCACATAGTAACATGTTTCTCTTGCCTAAAGATACTTTGAGGGGTGTAACTGATCTCTGCACAATGAGACTGGGGCAGACTCATCTCCTGGAGGATGACTAAATCCTTTGAATCTCCCTCAGCTGCCCACAAACCACATCACTGTAATCCGTCTGAAAACCTCCAAAACTGAGCCTCCAAGTAAGCCCAAGGTTACCAGCACATTAACCTCCCTTTTGGCTTATTAAAAGAAAAATTAAGAGCTTTGAAAATTGGAAATTTTTATTGCTCTTGGCTTTGAAAGGCCTAATTGTGAGATTGAAATGTTTCCCAGAACAAGTTTTAGAGATTTCCCTCATAACTTCAGGAGAGATGGATGACTCGCTGGTCCCTGCAGCCACAGGGAGATGACGGAAACTGTGAGGAAGGAGAATTTTCTTCTTCCCGACTTAACACCCTGCCTCTATGAGGCAGTGGCTGCTCCAAACATCACTTTGGATTCTGTGGGTCTGTGCCCACAACTGGCTGTGCTCCCTGCCAGACCTGGAGCTCCTGTCATTCCCTGTAGAACACTCCTCTCTGTGGCACAAGCCATGGCTGCCATGTGCACGTATCTGTCAACTGTGCAACATGGGGCATTCTTCCTCTTACTGCCTGCTGATTTCTTATGCTGCTCCAACTTTCTTCAGAAAGTAAAGGATATTTTGAGTTCAACAGAAAAACTCGAGGCAAACAAAAAATCTATTTCTTGTTTTTGAAATCCTCCAGTAGCCCTGTACAAAGAAAATCCAGCACACCAGGAAGCTTTGGCAATGCTATGCAGGCAGGCAAGGACTCAGACAAGATATTCCTGTGGCTGCCTTAGTAAATTAGAACCCCCAGCTGTGAAGATCATCTAACAGTGAAGACGGAGAATAGCTCTGTGTACTCTGTACAATATATATGTACATGTATTATATATAGGTTTGAGGAGCTATAGACTGCAATCGTGTAGCTCAGCGAGGATGTCTTGTTATTCATTCTGGAGACATCCTAAAGCATAAAATGGCAGCTCCTGGTTTATTTTTGAAGTACTGACCTGTTCCATCTCAGTTTGTCCTCTTCTACTCATTAAGTCATTTCCCAGCCTCCATCCCACAGTGAGGCACTACCAAGAATTCTGAGCACACTGGGCAGAGAACTACAACAGGTCCATTGCCAGACCTGTTCCCAGATTTGTTATACCTGTTTACTCAAAATGCAGAAAATGCCAGACTGTTTCAGGGCACCTGCAGCACCTGACACATGATTGTTGTCTGTGCTCAAGAAGTGCCTCTAGGACCTTCCTAGAACTCACTCCTCTTTGCCGTGATTAATGCCCAAATTGTGCCACCTTTTCCGGGTAACAACCTTAAGATTCTTCAGTCTTGCATGACTTGTCACCTTCTGTGTTGCCCATAACAGGGTAGCAGAGGACATACAATTTCCACCTGACAGCCTATTCCTGCTACCGGCATGAACAGGTCTGAAAAGTCCAAATCACACCCTGATCACCCTGAAAAGCTCCTCAGAGCTGGCTAAGTTCAGAGAACAAGATTGGAATGGCAGTAATCACTCTCCTTCAGCATAAGAAATCTCTTCTGTAATCTCTTCTGTAAAGCACTGTAAAAATCACCACTGAATTAATAGCTTATTTAGCACCAAGCCTTCTTATTTGGGATTCCAGAGGCTTTACCCATTCCACGCTAAATGTCCAAAAGAAGAAAGAATTAACGATATGCATCACATGACCATAAGTAAGAAAGTAACCTTGCTATAGTGCAGTTAGGCAAAGTTGTAATGCAGCATTTCTAAGATCATACCACACAATACAGTGTAAGCAGAATGTAAACTCTACAATCCATCCATCAGAAAGAAAAAAACCCAACTCTAAAAGTCAAGGTAGGTCATTCTGCTGCACAATAACCAGAGGTCACTATCACTTCACACACAGCACAAACCCTCAAGTGCTGAGACAGCATCGCAGTTACCGACTTCTATTTTGTTTCAAATTAACATGAATACTTTGGTTCACAGAGATGGATGAAAAAGCAAAATCCAAGTTCAGAGCGCCCAGGGAACAGGACGGTATTAGAGATTCACTGCTACCTTTAGAAGTCTGTGCCAAAATGGAAACTTTAGGAAAACGATTCTGAGAAATTACCTAGTTATGACTACAGAAGACACAAAATGATTTAAAATTCACTTAGAACCCCAAAACTCTTTCAGGTTTTGCAGTTAATCAGTCTTTTAGGAAAATTTACTATCACGTGTTTCAACAGCCCTTCAGTTTCACCTCCCATTTCTACCAAATCAGTCTCTAGATGCTGTACCAGAGAAAGAAACGGCAAAATACAACACAAGCAACTAACAGACCTCTGTCTAGGATTACAGACAGATGAAGAAAAGAGCTTTGAGATCTGAAATGAAATTTAGCAGGGGATAACTGAGAGAATAATGCTGGTTTACAACACTGCCAGAAGCAGTTCTGCTCCTGGAAGCAGTAAGCAATTGTGTCCCAAAGAACCAACGCCTGCTGAAGCCTCACACGTCAAAACGGTAACACTGGCAGGAACAGAACAGGATCTACAGTCCTGAAGGCAACTGTGGTTTTACAAAGTTGAAGAAGGAGCTTTATTAATTTCACATGACAATAAATCAGCTTTGTAAAGCATTAAATAGGCTACTGTGAAATATTTTGGTCAAATAACAGTTCCCAATGAGGCCCATGTGCACGGGTTAACTACGAGCAGTGTGCGTGTGGGATTCTCCGGCTCATCCACCACTGTGACGTGTCTGCAAACACATAAACACACCAAACACACCACACAGCGCAGCACTTGGGGGGTGAGCCCTGTCACACCTATGCTGGCTAAATCAGTAACTCTGCACCTGATTCTAAGTCTTGCAACACTCAGCTCTCTGAGGTGTAACCTCAGGCTGTGCAGTTGTGTGCACAGCACACACACACAGAGCATCTCCTCCTGCGCAGCAGCTGACACCCTAAACCTACTGTGACATCAGCTGCAGTACCTTAACATGGCTTAAGGCAAAATCTATTCACATTAACAAACACAGTGAATGCTGCTGCTCCAAAGTCAGGAACCATACACACTGCTATGGGCTTCAGGGAACAAACTGCTTGTGCGTTCTGGGATGAAATGATCTTCACTTACTGAAATGTGACCTGAAACGTACACTGGAACCAGGTGAGCCCTTGGCACTTCCACCTGGAATACAAGCTGATCCCAGACAGGATCTGTGAGTGTGCTATGAAAAAAACCTGACATTTTATCACACAGTCGCTGCTGTGCAATGAGTAGCAAGTAGAAAGAGAAATAGATTAATATGTTCCTCTTTTTTTTTTTTTTAAATATTGTCTCATTTGGAGTGTTTCCTTGGCACTTGGTGATCTACAGCCTTTAGATGTCCATGCAAAAACCAGACGTTTTAAAATTTGTATCTCTTATTAACACAAGTATGCTAAAACAGCCCTTTCTGAGCCTCCATATTACTATTTTCCAGACACACCTCTATGTATAATCAGAATTTATAAGATTTTATGCACATGGGCATTACAGCGACAAATCAAACCTTGTCTAGTTTGAATTCTGCTTCAAGAACATCACACAGCCAACCAAAGAACCACTGGTACACACTGAACTCATTGTTCAGCTTTTGACTGAACAAATGATTGACTCCTAACGCATATCAAAGCGTTTCATGGTATTTCTTTAAAAAGTGTTAAGCACTTTTTAAAGTGACACACACTGACTAATTTTTAAGGACTGCTGCCCACAATATTTGAGCTGATTAACCATCAGTGGGAAGGAGTTGTTACTATTTAGCTAAAAGCCAATGTTCTTGTCAAAAAGTGTCCATGGCAAAAACGAGTCAAAAAAGATGGAGCTTAAAGGAAAAAACACGAGCTGAAGGTTTTACCTCACTGTCTGGGCTGGGCTGGATGACCTCCCAGGTCTGGGAGTCCACGTCGTAGCAGTGGAGCTCGTTGGGCAGCGTGTTGTCTGCAGCCCCCCCGAACACGTAGAGGTGCCGGTCGAAGGCCACCATCGTGTGCCCGTATCGTCGCTGGGGAGGGGGCGGCGAGCCCCGCAGCAGGTGCTCTGTGGGGATCCGTGTCCAGCTGGGACAGGAAACAGGGTATTTTTTTACAATTCTTTTAAATTTTCTAACTCTATCCTTCTTCACCAGGAGACGCAGCATTCTTCCTCAATACCCTTAAGTATTACATTTCTCAACTCAAACATCCAAGGATTACGTGGATTTTGCACAACTTATCTGTCTACACTTACATCTTTTCCTTGAACTCAAACTGGAAGAGATTATTGGTAATCTTTGCTCCACTCTGGCCAGAGAAAACAAACATCTTGTCTTTGCAAACCGCCACAGGAAAATTACAGCAGGAAGGAGGAATTTCACCACTTTGTTCAATCTGGAAGGTAATTAAGTTCAAAATCAGAAATATATTGTTACAGTGCACAACTCCACATGCTGAGGACGCTGCAGGGCCACGGGACACAGGTGCAGCCAGAGCGAGCACATGGCACGGGCCCTGTAAAGCTGGTGACAGGAAATTGACTCCTGCTCTGCTTACGCGTCTGCATACACTGATTTTCCCTGGATAAAAAGGTTGGGAGGCCACGTTTTTAAAGCTCCCAGTACTGTAAGGATCAGGACTTTGGTCAGCCAGCCAGCAAAGCTCCCAGTCTGTGGCAGTGGTCTGAGTGGGAATCCAGTGGTCAGAGCAGGAATGAGGTCCCTCCCGCAGGGGGCACAGCAAATCCCTCATGGGAAGTCCAAGTTCACTTCACAGATTCACAAGCAAAAAAATCACCCTTTCATATATACTTGGTTTTTCAAATACCCAGATGAAATCAAATCTGAACTTTCTTTTCACTGTCGGTCAAAAACACATTTTGGAGAAAGAACAGTGCAGTCTAGCATGGGCAATTTTAAATAATTGTGCATTAAAACCAAAAAAGAGAATTCTATGTGCTATTTGATATTACAGCTTCTTACCTCTTCCCAGCAGGTCAGCTCTCTGTCCTGCAGGCCTATTGTCCACATGTCATTTAATCTGTGCCATAACACAAAAAATGCTTGATTTGAAACAGCTCATTTCTGGTAAAGGTCTCGAAAGGAGAAATACTATTTCATCAACATTCCTTCTGCACAGGAAGAATCTCCTACTTCCACTGACGGAAAAACAATTATTAGAATCCTTTTGTCCTATACCTAAATTTGACAGCCCCACCTCAGCTTGCTTCAGCATCTTTCTAGCTACAAGTACACTGCAGTTAACAGCTACACACAGCAACTCAGCCTGGAGCTTAAGGATTTGAGCTATTTAATCTTCAGGATTTTTACAAAATACCCCTTACTACCCTGCTCCTTCTGCTCATCCCTGTTAACTACTGAGACTGACCACAACAATTATTTACATGGCTGAATCCTTCCTTAAATACACAAAGGACGAAGCAGGTAACCTGACACATCTCTGACTGTGCTGTTCCCAGAACAAGTTACTCACAGTAAGTACATACGTTTCCTTTGTTCAAATCTGCCTGGAGGCTCAAGTTCCATAAAAAGACATTTTTTAACGGGATTAGACATATTTAACATAAATTAGACAGCTCCTCTCACCCACTCCTTCCTTACAGCTACTCAAGGCCCTGGGGGACTCCCTAAGCTGGCACTGAACAATCCCACAGAGTCATGCATCTTACACTGATTCCTCCTCCAGAAATAACAGACATCCCATCTGTTTTCCCAATTATCACTCCTCCTGGAGACTTTGTGGAGCTGGACACTTTTCTGAAGATTCTCTTCAGAAGAGGAGGCAACCCAGCTCCTCATTTGTGACAATCTCTGTGTGCTCTCATGATGCAAATATTGTACATCAACATAAATTACTCCAATTGTCCTTCCACAACAAAAAAGAAATGACGTGTTCAGAATTGACTGTTCTGTGACAGACCAACCGCAAATGCAAGGAGGTACTGCGGGACAAAGCACCAGGCTCTCTCTAACATCTCAGCACCACTCATTTCCAGTCTTTCCTCATACAAACTCCCACTTCCCTTCAACCTAAATATTACATATTCCCAGAGATTTCTGAGAAAAAACTGACACGTTGCTCTTAGCTCTGTCAGACGACTTCACAGCAAATCCAGGCTTTGCTTTCTAAGTCTTCAGCAACATCAGCCGGCCTGTGCTGGGGATCTTTCAAGAAAAGCACACTTGCCAAATTCCAAAGATCATTTTGCATCCTTACACCCAAGCACGCTGTCAAATTACACATCCACAGCCACTCTGAGTAACCAGATCTTTAGGTTTTAAGCACATACTTATTTGAACATGAACCAGTGAATTGCAAAAGTGCAATGCTCAACAACAGACTGGGTTTGCAAAGCTCCAGTTGAATGTTTAAATCTCTTGGAATATGGAAATGTCTCTACAGAGGTGGAAACTGAGGGGCTGGAATTTCACAAAAGCAGTCAAGGAGAGGGTGATACTGCCCCATACCGTGCGTTGCCATCGTATCCAGCAAAGATCCACAGCTTGTCACTGTACACTGTCGCACCGTGAGCTGATCTGGCCACTGGCAACCTGCAAGGAAGAAAATGCAGACAATAATCTTTCCTTTGCAGCTGCAGAGGGGCTGTAGAAGGATCTAAGAGTTAAAATGCACATATAAGAAGAATAAAGTCCCCTACACAAAATTGCTTCAGCCACGCACCCTCCAAACACTGAGTGAGCCTCTGAAGGCACCTGTTAAGTTTTGCACTCTGCTGCCTTCAATGGAGAGAAATCACCTTAATGCACACAGGAAGAAATAAAGAAAAAATCCCAACTAATTCCTTGCCAGGACTCAAATACCCTTAGAGCATTTTGCGGAAAGTAGTTAAATAATGGGAAAATTTATAGCACCATTGGTAGAGCAAGGTGGCAATCAATTCTTGCTGTGAACACCCTACATGTATTCCCACGGACTAAGCAGGTGAAACACAGAAATGAGACCAGGACAGAGCTCTGGATACTCGTTTGCGATCATTCAAGGTTGTTCCCAAGATGTAATGCCCACAATGAAAGATCAAACCTATGATTTCTCTTCCATAATCTTGTTGTTTTAACTAAATCAGCCAGGTTGAACAAACCTGTGATGCCGCAAGGCATCTGTTGGCTTGTCTGAGGTCATTGTGCAGCATGAACACTGTAACTCTGGGGAACGACAAGCAAAATGTGAGTTTGTAAACTGAGTAAGAATTACTCTCCCAAATGTCTCAAGTTACCAGAATTAACCAGAAAGAGAAATTAAAAATATGGTCTGTGTTCTGAAATATAATGTGTTCATCAGAGGTGAGCAACAGTAAAACAAGAGTGGATTAGACATTCCTCATCCCGCTCCACAAATCACAATAACGAATGTTCCCTCTCTCCACTAAAATCAGCATTTCAGAAACTTCAACTGTGTAAAGGACTGCGGGTAAAGACACCACATGACGCTTACTGGGGCGTGGTAAACACAGAACTATAAAACGTTTGGGGCAGAAAGGGACCTTAAAGCCCATCCAGTCCCACCCCTGCCATGGGCAGGGACACCTTCCACTAGTCCAGGTGGCTCCAAGCCCCATCCAACCTGGCTTTGGACACTGCCAGGGATGGGGCGGCCACAGCTTCTCTGGGCATCCTGTGTCAGGGCCTCAGCACCCTCAGAGGGAAGAATTCCTTCCCAATATCCCATCTATGCCTGCCCTCTGCCACTGGGAAGCCATTCCCCCTTATCCTGTCCAGGCTCTTGTAAAAACACTAAGTAGTTGGATCACAATCAGTGTCAGGAATGGCATTCTGAAATGTGCACAGAGTCAACTTTAGGAAGCAATGTGTTAGTGATTTTGATTTTCCTTGGAACACTAAATCTCAGGAGCCCATGTTCATGAAGGATTAACAATTTTCAAGCTATCCTTGAAACTGAAACAATTCAGAAAAAAAACCAAGCTCCCTTTGCTCCCATCCCTTCTGTCATGGACCTGAAACATGAAGAGTGGATTTTGGACAAATTTCCACTGTAGTGCACTCTGAAACGGAGGCCTTCCAAAAAAACTCCCGCAGAACCAAAAAACTTTAATTGAGAAAGCAGAGCAGCAATCATGCTGCAGCCCTAACATTAGCACTGTAACTAGGGTCTGACTGTGCCATGTGAAATTATGCCAAGCTACCCGCACTCCCCCAAAGCGTGAGTCAATGACACCAGCTCTTACCTTCCCTCAGTCTTCCACTCTGTCCACTGCCCGGTTGCAAACTTATATTCAAAGAGATCATTTTTATTCTTCAGGTTGGAATTGGAATAGATATCTCCAGTATAACCACCTGGACAACAAGAATTCCGTTAGACTCCCAAGCAGTGGAGCACACACGCTCCCAGGCATTGCATTAGGAGAAACTTTAGATTGCATAAAGTGTTTGGCTAAGGGCCTACTACAGAAGGAGACTTCACTCCTTCTCCTAAAGAATCACTATGGTAATGAACTTCAAGTCCTCTTTACTTTAAACAAAACAGTGAAATATTTCCAAGCTAAAGTTGAAATCACAGCCAGACATGAAAAATACTGGATTTCCTACTGAATGAGATCTTTGACACTTCCTAAAGATCTCTCATTCTTTTTTCAAACCAGTACAGCAGCACATCTACCACTCTGAGCACAATCTGCAGCTGCCTTACCAAACACAAACATGCTGCTCCCGTAGACCACAGCGGAGTGGTGGTATCGTGGTGCTGGCGGTGTCCCCGTCGTGAAAGCCCTGCACAAGTTACAACAGCAGCAGTCAAACACCCTGGTCGTGCTTTCGGCACTCAGAGCTACTGTGCAGACTCAGAAAAGAAACAACTGTTAGAAGTTATTCTTTTGTTCCTGAGTGTTTCACTGGTTTTGGATTCTTGATTGCACTAAGATTTTATGAAACAGCGATATAGCATAAATCGTTACAAACATGCTGCTGCTGAAATCTACTTGGCAGAACTGGAAAGTGAGGCACAGATGAGATATGACAAGACTGCCCAGTGCAGAGCAAAGGAGCCAAGAAAGGTGCGAGCCCCCCTTGGCACCTTCCCTGGCCCGAGAGGTGCAGCACACCTGGTCCCTCTGCCCTCCCATAGGCTGCAGGAACAGAGGTGACCCCGGTCCTCTCTCTCACTGTGCTGCCCGGCCTCCCCTCGGCCAGGATCGATAATCCCCGATGGCCCACCGCACAGCAGGCTGGCAGCGAGCAGCTGTGACAGCGTTGGGCGGAGATGACACTTCCTCTCGGGTACTTGGGTAGAGCCACAAACTTTTACACCCAGCCCGAGGTGCTGAGGGAAGCCGCGGTGCGTCCCAGCCCTGCCAGCGCCCAGGGACGGCGAGGGGCCGCGCTGCCCACCTGCACCACGAGCAGTCCTTCACGTCGAAGCGCAGCAGATCGTTCAGCATCGTCTTCCTGCGGGGAAGGAATGGGACGGGAGAGGCCGAGGGTCGGACAGGGGCGGCCATGGACCCTCAGCCTTACTCCCCTCACACCCCGCTTCTCTCACACCCATCTCCCCTCACACCCATCTCCCCTCACACCCGTCTCCCCTCACACCCCGCTTCTCTCACACCCGTCTCCCCTCACACCCATCTCCCCTCACACCCCGCTTCCCTCACACCCATCTCCCCTCACACCCCGCTTCCCTCACACCCCTCTCCCCTCACACTCATCTCCCCTCACACTCATCTCCCCTCACCCCAC
>VZTE01005261.1:301952-406379 GCA_013397775.1 Eulacestoma nigropectus | reverse complement strand
CCGGCTCCTTTTTTCCGTTGTCCCCGCCGAACACGTAGATCGCATCCCGATAAGCCACGACGGTGTGTTTGCTGCGCCTGCGGGCGGCACGGACAGGTCAGCGGCGCCGGGAGCCCCCCTCCCACCATCCCATCCGCTTCCCAGCTCACCGGGCCCCCACGAACTCGTCGCAGGGCGGGAGGCGGCGCCAGCGGTGCACGGTCTCGAAGGGCCCGAAGTTGAGGGTGAGGTATTCGACGCTGTCCGAGCAGCTGTGGTCGAAGTCCACGCTCGGGGCCACCTTCGAGCGCCCCGCGCCGCCCGCCGGGGCCGCGGCCGCCGCCATGGCCCACGCCTGTCCCGCCGGACTACAGATCCCGGCGTGCCCCGCGCGCCCGCCTTCCGGCGCGCCTGCGGCCGCGCCGCCAAACCACAACTCCCAGCGTGCACCGCGCCCGGGGCGTTGGCCTGGCGGCTCCCAACCCCTGGACTACAGCCCCCAGCATGCACCGCTGGGTGGGGGGGCCGAACGCCGCTGCGGAGCTCAAAGCGCCGCGTTCGAGGCCGGGGCCGAGCAGGTACCGAGGCTGCCCCGGTAAAGACAGGGAAGCCAGGCGGGATTCTACATTACAAGAGTTTATTTGTTAATTCAAAAAAACCCGCCCCCAAAAAGAACAGTGCTCATGAGTATGCATAAAGTCTTATTCCAGGGTCCGAGCTGGGCGGTTCGCTGGTTAAACACGGTCCGTGGAGTCGGAGCTTCGTGGTACTCCCCGGAGAACACTCAGTGATCAAACACGGCCAGTTCATCCCCATAGACGAGTCCTGAGCAGCATATGTGTGCCAGGCACCAACGCAGCAGTGGTACTGCCCTCGGCTGTGCAGTCGCCCACAGCCCACCCTTTGCTTTTCCTTAGTTTATGTTTCCTAACATGGTGTCAGTCACCTCTAGTTTAGTTTCTTCGCAACAGCCGACAACACAAGTGGTGCTGCACCTCAAAACCAGACCTCAGACTGTGCCTCACAGAGTCCGGCAGTTTCTATCCTGAGCAATCGCTGTGTTACTGGTCAGAGGTTTCTCAGCACAATTCCTGAAGCAAATACAATCCTTGTATAAAGACATCATGGAGCCTTCAGAATTTTGTTAGGAAAGATGACAGTGGGAAAGCGGAAAAATAACGGTCATGAGCACCAGCAGGACTTCTCTGAGGTCCCTCAAACCATCTCCCTCGTGCACTCTCTCACATCCTACCCAGCCCCTTCCTAGGGATTGCTTGAGTCAGAGTATTTCTTGCCAAGACCACCCTGCACACGGTGAGGTTGCTGGCAATAGTTGCTGCACAACCACTCCATCCCTGTGCCAGTCCTGCCCCTCCAGGGCTGGTCCCAAGCTTCAGCTGCCATGCAGCAGCACCATGCCCGGCCAGCTCAGGCTGCACCTGAGCTGAGGATGCAGGAGGGAGAGTGCAGAGCACCAGTTCAGCCAAGAGGAACAACCTTCCCACTTCTCAAGCAATCCGTAAGGGACCCAGTGGCTTTTTTCTGTCCGACTGGGCTGTGGGAAACTCAGGTAAGTACATCTTTACACGTAGAGACAGTGCCACTTATGCCCCCATCCTTCCCTTCTCACAGTCCTTGAAAAACCATTGATAGCTGCAAATCAAAGCATTTTCTACCCAAAACACCGATGAGCTCCAGCAGGAACATCACACTGACCCATCCACCTTTTGGAACTTAGAATCACAGAGACACCCTTAGATGTCTCAGTTCAGTGTCAGTACTAATGTCAGCCTCATTTTTCATGGTCTTGTTTAAATCCACCCTCCAACCTGGCTAAAGCCCCCCCTGAGGCACAGGACGCCAGCTCCAGCTCCCACTGGAGCGCACACAAAGCCCACTAGCCCCTGTGTGAGCCCAGGCTAACCAGCCTTCGATGTGCTGTTCACCCTTGACACCTTGAACACACCTTGATGCTCCAGATGTTCGGCATTCACTTTCCTCCAAGTATGGATGGTCGGGTTCGAGCCTTTGCTGCTGACACACGGCAAAAAGAGCTGGTCCTGCCTCTTCCCAGCGCTGGGACCAATTCCTCTGAGGACACTCCTGACCCTTCCTGAACAGCCATGTGGACACACACTGCAGCCATCAGCTTCTTGGTGGGTTTTCAAAACTGCACTGTTCAGTTTAACTTGTTGGTCCTTTCAGTGAAAGATGAGAGACAAAGGCCTCAGAACAAAACTCCTACTGGACTGTATGACAGGAGGGTCTGGGCACCCCGTTTAATTATTCTAATAGACCAGAGAATCTGCAGGGAAGAAAGACACTGAGACTCAATGGCATGGGAAGAGCTTGTACCTTATTAGACACATAAAAATCAGGCTTTAAACCCTGCTTCTCATAGTTAGGCACACAAAATACTGAGAACGGCTCAGAGGAGTCTGCAGGGGATGGGGGGTTCCCCCCTAGCTCTGCCCATTCTCGGGTACAACATGAGACCAGTGAGATACTGAAGGACTCCAGGTTATGGAGGTTTTGATACAATGTCAAAGCAAATTATTCCACAAAGGAACAGCAAGTGCCCTTCTTAAAAGGAAACTGTAATGGCTCAGCCTGTTGTCTTAAGCAGCAGATACATACAGCACAGGACTCCCTTTCTGTCCAGGTGACTCCCGTGAAACACCCAAACATCCTCTGGCAGCATGTACAGAACATGTCCTAAGGAGAAATATGTCTTTAAAAAGTGACTTCAGGAAACAAGCACAAGTTCCTTTTAAATCTGTTTTATAAGAAGGATACCAATGTACATTTTAGTAGTTTTATTTTCATTTTCCCCAAAAGGGAACCAAAGGCAGAGAGGTGTTGTGAGATACATCACACTGTTCTCATGGGGAAATCAATTTGCAAATGTTATTTTACCACTCTCTAAAAATACACACAGAAGTGTGAAAAAGCAAAGGAGTTCAGAGTGGCTGTCATGGAGCAAATATGTTAAATACAATCAGGTTTTTTTGCCCCTAAAAACTGTGGCTCCTCGTGTTCCAGAAAAACAGTCTTTCATAGCCACATGCCACAGGACCAGAAATTTAAGTGGTGGCTTCCTCTGAGCATGTGCACACACAAGTGTTAGTCAAGAACTGCTCCCATGGGAGATGTGAGCGACAGAGCCCCGTCCACACCAGGAAAGAAGATATGCACTCAGGTTTATTGTCTCAGCTTCCCCTCCAAACTCCTGTGAACTGGCTCCATCCCATCCAGGCAGCTCTGAAAAGAGTCTGTGGTTCTATAAAAGAAGCCATGTTGTAGGATCAAGATATTTACCCTGTGTTATGTGAGGAGGAACAACAGCCAAGAGGAACAACCTTCTCTCTTCTCAAGCAGTCCGTAAGTGACCCAGTTCCTTTCTCTGTTCGACTGTGCTGTGGGAAACTCAGTTAAGTGCCTCTTCACAGGTAGAGACAGTTTCCTTTTAAAAATATTAAGGACACATTCTTTTTTATCTTTAAGAACTTCCTGGAAAGTTACTGTGGAAAATGAAAGTGCTCCTATGGTGAGACCAATGTGCAATGTCCTTGCTGCTTTCTCAGGATTCCTTCCCTTAGCAGATGTGTGTTAAGATGAGGCTCAATACGACGAGGCCATTGTCGACCTGGAACAGGCAGGCAGACACCGGAAAATGTTTTATGTCCAATCATAAAACGTGGAATTAGCCAAAAATAACCTATTGTTCAGATATGGCAGGTGTGGTCTCTGGAGTGGGTCTATATCCCGATGGCCTGCAGCACTCGCTTCTCGTTGTCGTTGAGGTGGTCAGAGAACATGGCATAGCAGGGCTGCTGTGCAAACTGGCACAGGAAGTCGGTGAGATAGGCCTGGGAGGGACAGAAACACCCTGTCAGCACCACCCTCCTGGGAAATCCTGCTGCTTCCATGTGTCAGGAGAGATATTCCAACATGCACCAAGTAAGACCCCGGGACTGAAGGGAACAGAAAGGAGTGATGCAGGAGGAGGAGTGGAATCAGAGGGAAGGGCTGGAGCAGAGGAAAAAGGGTGGGAGCAGAGGGATGGGCCCATCAACAGCTGCAGGTGGTGGGAAAAGCAGGAGCAAAGTGTAACACAGGGGCTGACTGGGTGGGAGCATCTCCAAGTGGAGTATGAAATTCTGTCATGTTCACTCTCCAAACTACTCCTGACTTCTTCCAGTAGCTGTGAAGCTCATGGGTAGAAAAGTCTCATCTCCCTCTGTTCAAAGAGTTTTGTTCATTCACATTTCCAAGTTATAGATATTAATCAAGGAAAAATAGCTCCAGAAATTCTTAGGACACTCGGCCCTTTCCAAAGTAATTTCAATTAACTGAGTGCCTTCTGGATGACAATCAATAACAGGTGTTTCCAGTGCTTACATATTTGTTAAAGTACAACATTAAAAAAATTAAAGTTTATAGAGAATGACTAGAATCTGATAAAACCCCTCATTCTAGAGCATCACCTGGAGGTCTATTTGGTAAAGAGGGTCCTTTAATGCATCTGGATCATCCTCTTCATCATCTTCATAGTAATCTTCATCTGTCAGAGGCAAATCAGCAGGTTTTAACATCAAAAAGAGCAGAATACCTCAGCAAGTTTTCTATTAGACTACTGAAACCCAAGGATCCAAAACTAAACGGTTTCAGCACTGCTGGGGAAAAAAAAACTGTATTCAGAATATTCACTCCTTTAGGTCACGTGATAGAAACCACCGAACCCCAGAACCAGAGTCAGTGGAGGCTCGAGGAACATGCACATGAGCCAAGCACACATGGGACACTCACAGGCAGGTTTGGGAATTCCATGCACCAGCATCTTGCCTTAATCCCCTGTGAGGGTGACACTTGGCCAGTTCTGAGCTAATGTGAGCAGCGTCCCTCGCTGTTTCCCTGTAAAGTTCTCCCTTCTGAGGCTACACGAAACTGAGCGACAATGCACCCGCACATCTCTTTATGCAGCACTTGTTCCTCAAGGGCTCTCCACAAACAAGCTCACCCATCCCTAGGACACCGTCATGCTGAGGTCACACCTACACCTTTGAGCAGCAATTTTCTCTTTAGAAAAAATACCTGCAGGAACCTCCCAGAAGTGTGAAGCCTGTGCAGCATGTGAACTCCCAGGTGATGTTATTTATAATGCAGCGATTTAATCACCATGTTACTCAAAACCATGGCTTCTCCAAAAGGTCCTTATTCACAATCCCAGAGCAGAATTTCTTCCCCGTGCCTGCAGCCTTTGTTTTGCTGCTGGCAAGGGAAGGAAACTTTGACTAGGATGTCACCTACTTGATTATTGCTTTGAATAAGGACTTTGAAGCTGTTACTCACCATACTTGTTTGTGGAAAGAATATCTGATAAGAACTGTCCTGCTAAGCCTTCATCTTCATCCTCATCTTCTTCCTGATCCTCCCACATATCATTTGAATCATCTGTTTAGAAAACAAAATTTCTAGAAATGATCCAAATCCAAGAGGTCCAGTCTGTGATCACTCTGTAGGGAACTGGAGTTTGTAGGCAAACACATCCCTGCATATGTGGGTGGACAAAGAGAAAGACCTACAAACTTCCTTAATCTTTCGGAGTGATTCCAGAACTGGAGTGAAGCAAAGGCAACAACAAGAATGGATACTTGAAGTAGGAAGAAAGGCAAACCAGATACACCATGAAAGGATAATTTTATTGGCACGTGGTCAGATCCCATCTTCCAAACTAGCCCAAAAGAATTTTCAGGTCTAAGGATACAAAACACTGACTGATCTTATTCTCCCACTTTATTTATTTTCACCTGGAAGAGATCGGTAGCACTTAAAATATAGCACAGGGAAGGAAGAGATGTTGTGCTAATGATGAATGGTGCAACAAAACAAGAGATCTGGAGAGGGACTTTGGACAAAGAGGAATGGCTTCCCACTGCCAGAGGGCAGGGTTAGATGGGATATTGGGAAGGAATTCTTCCCTCTGAGGGTGCTGAGGCCCTGGCCCAGGTTGCCCAGAGAAGCTGTGGCTGCCCCTGGATCCCTGGAAGTGTCCAAGGCCAGGATGGACGGGGCTTGGAGCAACCTGGGATAGCGGAAGGTGTCCCTGCCCATAGCAGGGGGTGGAACAGGATGAGCTTTAAGGTCCTTTCCAACCCAGACCAGCCTGGGATTCTGTGATTCTATGAGGTTATCCTCTGGATCACTATTCAAGCCTTTGTAGTTACAGGTACCTGATTTACTGCCACAAAGTTCTTATACCATAAATGCTTCTCAAGAGAAGATCAAGTAGATTTAAGGCACGCAAAGAGAAAAAGCAAACCCAGTATTTTACCTTGGCTCCAATCTGCAGTTGTCTGTCTAGATGCATTTGCTTCCATTGCATTAGAAAGTTCATTTATTATTAATTTTAAGATTTTTACTAACAAAGGAATGTTTGTCCAGCGCTCAGGATCTGTAAGAGAAAAAATGCATATATTCATGTTGCTTTAAGTTATAAAACAGGCCCTTTTTTGTTGGGGTGGGTTTTTTTTGTTAGGGAGGTTGGGAGGGAAAACAGCTGACGTAAAACCCCCAAACCTTCTTTCCATATACTCTTAGAGCTACAGTCCCAAAGATCTCAATGCAATATCAACCTTGCATATTTGGAGTGAAGAGGGAGCAGGGGGAAAATCTTCACAGCTCAATAAATGTGTGACTCTACTCCTGCAGGCTGCTTGATGGAGTCATCTGGAGTCAACCTTTCTTTCCTGAAGTACATTTGCACATCCACCAATGCTTTGGTACTGTGCAGTACTCCCAGGTATGGCTCTGCCCCTTCTGAGGCACTGTAAACTCCAACTTTTCGTTACTTGTGTTCCTGCAGGGCTTAACTATTCCACAGGGACAGCTAGACAGTGTATTTGCCCTTAATTACAGAAGTAAAGATCCTATCAAATAAAGAATCTGAGAGCATTAGTTTTAGCTCTTACTGATGCTAGTATTAATCTTTGTTTAACTCAAATGCTGGCAGTTGCCATTTTTCTGTCTGACCAGACATCAGATTTTGTTGGTTTGGTTTTTTTTTAAGCCAAGAATAATTAGGTAGCAAGTGATTTGTGACCACCACTTACCTCTTCCACTCCCTAGTGCTTGCCCCTATTTATCTCCTTAGCTGTCACCTTAGTTCTTCACTGCATCACTCCAAATCCCAAACTCATGCCAGCTGAAGGCTCAAGGAGCACTGACTGCCTGGACAGGCTCCCAGTTTGGAGCTGTACAGCCACCACATCTCATCCCACCACTGGTCACACATGAGCTCTAGCACAGCAAGTGGCAGGACCAAGGTCTGACTGATGGCTGAGGACAGCAGCCCCCACGTGTCCTCCCCCTGGAGCTCAGTACTCAGGAAAAACTGCCCAGGGCTCTGCTCTCTCTGATTTAAAAGATTAATCTCAACAGCAATCTCCAGTCAAAGACTTTGGGTTCAACCTATTAAAAATAAGACAAGTCTTATGCAGGAGACTGGTCAAGCTTTCCTTAGAAGCAATCTCTAACTTGTTGAATCATTGTTTTTTGTTAAAACGTCTCATTGACAAAGACATCCCTTTGTTTTAAATCTCTGCATGCACTAAACTTTCCTCTCAGAGAAGCTACCAGGCATCCAGAAACATCAATTCTGTCTCATGATGCAAAATAGCAGTGAAGAACTCCCCATCCCATAATGACCTCATCCAGTTATATTAAATCAGACATCGAGAGCCTTCCAAATCAGTCTTTGGCAGAATTAAGATAAATAACAGATATATTAAGTACATGATGTAGGGATTGGCTCTAAAAACCAACATGCACCTTCTGCAAGAACTATTTCCCACAGCTCTGTGTGATCTACCAGATCTATTTAAGGCCTTTCATAGCATCTACTTACAGAAAAAAACCCTGTTAAACCCAGCAAAATGATTACTTACTTTTGGCCGACTTGGATCGTGTCCGAATTCCCTCATCCATATTAAATATTTCTTCTCCCTTCACCCTGATGTCCTGAAGTCTCTTGTCATCTGTGTTGATGCCATACTGCAGGAGTTTGCACAATGCTACAGAGCTGGGAGCAGAGAATAGGAAAATTACAGATCAGAATTTCCCTGAACTATCTGGCTTTCATAGCCCCTTTCTAACAGAGAACACATCCCAGAGCAGACACACAGATGCCCTTTCTTCTACATCTTTGCCAAGAACAAGCATCACAGAATTTTCCCATGTCTTCTGCTTTATGTCAGCATCCGAAACGGGACTCAGCTCCTGACCTGCCCAGCAAGCTGGGAACTGGCCAAGCTTTGGATTAAGCACCAACAGTACAGACATCCACACATACATTAAAGATTTCTCCGGTTCAGAAGGGCCACCAGGTTAAACATGCCCCTGCAGCACCACGTGCACATGAAGATGGAATAAGAGGAAAGCAGTGGCAAGAAAGCAGTGATTTGGCTAATCTGCAGCAATGATCTGCTTCCTTTCTCCAGCCTCAATGCTCATTTTCACTTCTGGTCCTTCGTGGCTCTGCTACACTCAGACCTTCCAGCTTACTCCTCTCCTTTACATGTTCTTTCCATCTCTGATGCTTACACTTCTACTCCACACTTTCAAACCTTCTCCAGTTCCAGGCTGTTTTCAAGCACATTGAGGATGATGCTGACTACAGGTCAAGGTTGCCAATCTATGCTTGGCACCCCCAAACCTCTCTCTCTCCTGGCTCCACAAATCTCAGACTGAAGTCTTGGAGCTCTGTGGAACTGAACTCTTTGTGCTTTCACTTCTCACCCTCTCTCTCTCCCACACTATGACTCTGACTTCTGCTGGTTTGGACCCAGGTCTCACCTGCCACCCCAATCTGCCCCAAGTTTTCCCATCATTTCATCAAGACCTAACAGCCACTTCTTCAACCTGCCCTCAGTGGATGGGGACTGCACACACAGGAGGTGTCAGGTGCCTTCAGGGTCCTTCTACTAACCCTGAATGAGAGGCTCCTTGGAGCAGGCCCTGCTTTTCCCCAGGACACAGAAACACCAGGCATTTACTAATGCATGGTAAGTGTCACCACAACCAACCAAATCCAAGCATTTAATACAGTGTGGAGCCCTGTTACATCACCTGTACACAAACAGCTCTCATCCTGGACAACACAGCTCTAAACAATCACCTTTAACCTTTTTCTCCTGGTCAGCCTTGGCTTTTCCCTGTGCCATAAGCCTCAGGGGATCCTGCAGACAGGCCTGCACTGTCAAAATGGAGAAAACCACCAGGCTGAAAATGGAGATAAACCACCAGATGAAACTGACAAAGTGTGACCAAAAAGAGCACTGGATCCCCAAATCTGCTGTTTGTCCTTCAAGATTATTCACTAACTTCCATTTTGAACCTGCTTTTCTCATTATTTATTTCACAGGCTATTTGACTGCCCATAACAATAACATAACAACACACACTAATAAGTGAGTTAACAGCTGGTGAGACCCCTAAGAGTTGTCTGTGAGGTTTCACGTTTCCAGAAAAATCTAACACAGCAGCTGTGACAAAATTTAAATTAATATAGAGCATCCCATGCTTTGGAATGCAGCACTCAGCCTCCACCAGAACACAAACATGCTCCTACAGCAAAAGGGAGAGAAAACTGTTGCAATTGATTTCTTGATCGACTTTTAATAGATCAATAAATCAACAAGAAATCACCAGATTCTTTTAGGAAATCCTCTACAACACCCCAGAACTCTACAGTAGTCTACAAAGGCAATTCCATGTGTGGAAGCTCTTCTCATCCCATTCACAGAAGTTCAATCCCAAAAGCAGCCCCGTATTTGCAGGAGACACCCCCTTTCCCCTCATGCCTCTCTGTTCCAGCACAGGAGCACGAGGCAGCAGGAGGAGCACTCATGAGGAAGATCAGAGCTTGCTCCAGTTACCACAGCTCTCCTGAGCGGAACTGACAGCACAGGGAGCAGCAGTTCTGCCCAACACTGCTCCCACCTGAGCCAGCTCCCCTTCCCTACGCCCAGCACTGAATGACAATGGGATGAGGGCAGCAAGCACAGGTGAATCTGTGGATCCCACCTGACTTTGCCTTCATACTGCCCGTAGAAGAGGTGCTGCCGGCTCATCCACTCGGCCATCACAAACTCCAAGGCGGGCTTGCCAGTGGGGCCGGGCAGGCTACACAGGAATTCCAGGAGTGGCTCCAGTTGTGAGTGAACCAAGTGAGCAAACACCATGATCAGGGACTGCAAGAGGAGAAAGGCAATGTTAGCTGTACATAATTTAATAGCTGGAAATGTTTTATCAAATATTTAAGGAGCTGGGTTCCCTGCAGGAGTGAAGGCTGTGCTTACCAACCCTGGGAGGAAGGGAAAGTACAACCAACTGCAAAACACTGTGGTACAAATGCAGGCAATAAACACCATCATATCATCACTCAGCAGCACCTTCCCAATTTGGAATGCATTTTGAACACGATTTCAGGGAAAGAACTGCAACTTTTGAAAAGGACTCGTTACAAGATGCAGTTTTACAGTCTGACTCCTAAAGACCAGGGGCAGAACTCATTTGCTGTGTATGTCTAAATGTCAGTCTCCCAGTCTGAGGGCATCTCTGTAGCCTTCCTCAGGGAAAAGCTGCCCATCTCCAGAGGCCCATCTTCCAGACTAACACAGAAGAAGAAGAGATCTAGCTTGCAAAATTCTTGGCTAAAAGGGCTGCATGGGACTGCTTCAGATTTAAACTTCCATATCTTTATAATGCAAAAACAAGCAAAGTGAGAGCCATTCCAAACAGTTAACAATCATCAGTGTATCCAGGGGTAAAAAATCCTAAAGCAGGTGAGATCTGCTGACATTGGAATGGTCGCTGTGACACTATATGATGGCTTGAAAAATGCACATTCAAAAATCAGAGAAATAAGATAAGATGGTTAGAGCAGAGTGAAGCTCAGCTGAGTGCTGCACTGGGGGCAGAGAAGGGATCTTGCTCAGCAGTGCCAGCAAAATGTCTTCCCCCAGCTGCTACTGATGAACGAGGGCAGTCAGCACGAGCTGTTTTACATTAAGGGCACAGACAAAAAAAGACAGGAAAGAGAATGAAGACCACTGGGAAAAAATCACTCCAGAAAACTGTGCCACTACAAGTAGGTCAAGGCTAGAAGAGATAGTGATGCTCTTTGTCTGGTCTCTCATCTCACTCAAACCAACTACGCCTACCATCCACCAAAAGCTCACCTTGTCTCAAGTCCCAGGCATTTATCCTTGGAATACAGAAAAAACCCACTCAAAAAGACATGCTGCCTTTGCCATAACATTCCTACTGAGGCGACTCCTATCCCTCCAAAGAAGGCTTGCAAGTACAAGGGCATGAGGGACTACTGAAGGTGCATTACAGCTTACCTGTGAGAACCTTGCTTACCCTGTAATCTGACAACGAAAAGTTTCGGACCAGAGGAACAGCATGGAGCTGTGTCACAGGAGGGTTAGGTTGGGTATTGGGAAAAGGTTCTTCTCCCAGTGGGTGCTGAGGCACTGACCAGGCTCCACAGGGAATGGTCACGCCCCCAAGGCTGTCAGAGGTCAAGGAGTGGTAGGACAGAGTGGGATTGTTGGGGTGTCCTGTGCAGGGCCAGGAGTTGGACTCAATGATTCTTTTGGGTCCCTTCTAACTCAGGAGATGCCATGATTCTCTGATCAGAGTAGGCATTTTCCTGACTACTTCAAGAGGATACACAGACCCTCCAATTGCACAAGCCATAAATAATCAAGCACAAAATGAAAGAAAATGATGACAATTTCTTCTCTTGGTGCTTCTCCTCACTCTCCTGGGTGCCCAGCCTGCTCACCTGCATCACACTGAGAGTCTCCGCTTGCTGCATTTTACTGAGGATCGCTCTCAGGATCTGGTCCAGATTCTCTCCCAGCTCACTCCCGGCTTTCGAAATTAAAGTGGAGACCAGCCTGCCCACAAAGGCAGCGGTGAACTCCGAGGTCCGTGGGTCCAGGAGCTGGCTGACCACCTGCATCACGTACCAGAGCCCATTGTGGCCCTGCTCATCGTGCCACTGCGCGATCTGCTCCAGCGCCACCGACACGTACGCGCGCAGGCACTCGCCGCCATTCTACAGAGACAAGCAGTGGGTAAGGGAATGGGCAGGCACGGGGAGACATCCCCTTCACCATCCCAAAACCACCCTGAACCAAGATGAAAACAAGGGGAAAACTGGTGGGACCTGTAAAAGATTTACAAGTAATTTCTACAGACTTCAGCTCATTATCAAATACACAACTCCTCAGTGCCCAATCACCAGCAATCAAGATAACCAATAAATACAACAACAACCTCAAGCAGCTGCAGTTTTGTGCCAGTCTTGGCACCTAAAGAAATTCAAAGAGGTTTTAACAAGTGAGAGATGAAAACAGAGAGGTGTGTCATGAACAAAACACAACTCAGCAGCTGAGCTGCAGTCCTTTTGAATTCTTCTTAGCACAAAGATCGAGCAAAGCAACCAATGTGCAGGTCTACAATCTCTCCTTGCTGGTCTCCAGCCTATTCTTACTGGTCTGTTGTTTAGGGAAAGACCATATTCCCACGGTCTGTATTCACATGGCAAAGAGTAGCTGCCACTATGGAACTCCTTACGTAAGGAACGAAACCAGCCTTGTTACTCATATGCCAACTAGGAGCTGGAATGAAAAGGCTCCCTGCACTTCTAGCCTCTGATGCTTTTTCCTTCTTGCTAGATACTTCAAAGACATCAGGCCATAGCCAAGTCTGCCAGCAAGCACAGCTCAGGCAGTACTGATGCTGGAGATGATTCCCTGCTTTCCCTCCATCCTGGCTCAATCAAAAAGAAGTTTGCCTTCCCCATCCCTCTTAAATGAGTACAGCAGAAAGCTGCTAGAGGAGGAGGGGAAGGGCTAGAAGGACTTTTGCTGCCCTGTGCCTGTGAATGTTCCTGAAGATAGCCCCTGCCATTCCCAGGTGTGATAAATGTTATGGAGGAAGAAAAGCATTACAGGTTTGTTTGGTTGTTTGGGGGGGTTTTTTGTGTTGTTGGGCTTTGTTTGGTTGTTTCTTAACATGCTCCAGAGCACTAAAATAGAAAAAACATCCAGGCTGCTGCCTTTCTCACTGTAGTTCTCCGCATTCAGGAATGATCAGCAAAAGTCACTGCAGGCCCTGAACAACAGTACTTTCATGGTAAACTGGAGGTGGCAGAAGCTCCAGGGGAGTGCTGAGACAGCAACTGGCAAGCACAGCCTGGGCTCCCTCAAAGGCTGTGTCACCTCTCTTGGACTGGCACAGCCCCACAATCCTCCCCCTCCCCACAGGGGTACCTGCATAGTAGCATTGTCATCTGTGTTCAGGCTGCACTGTGCCACTGCAGGAAATGCCTGGCAGATGAGGAGCTGCGACAGAGGGGGTTTTGTATTCCTCACAACTGTGGTCAGTATATCAATAGAAGTCTGAAAGGAAAGCACAAAACGTCACAGCAGCAGCCACAGAACATGAAGTCAGCACTACCCACCCCTGCTGCAAACATCAAAGGAGTGAACTGCAGGGATGTGGCCACTGCTGCAACCACACCCTGAACTCATAGTCTAGAATAATTTTTAAAGGCGAGGACCCCGGAGGCACACACCCAAGCATCACTGGTGTGAGCTGCAGAAGTTCCCAAGACAGTTCCAACATCAAAAGCAGTGTCACCACTCAAACATGGCAAACAGATGCATGCTAATCAGAACAGCCAGAGAACTGTTCTAGCTGACTTGTTCCATTTTGGTTATACTGATTTAAATTTATTTTAATTACCCATAAGCAATTGTTGCAGTCATACCAATTAACAGATTATATGCATATTGATATGGATGTTTATGGGTTTAATTCCATACAACCATTCTACACAGTCAATGCTTCATCTTTTACTAGGGCACCTGTATAATTTATCTCCAATCCATACATATGTGATGCATAAATCAGGAAAAGCCTTAGGAAGAAGTGCAAGGAAAAGCTGTGTAGCCTGCTGGGAGAGGAGACTGTTCCTGCTGAAAGACGGTAATGTCACAGCAAAATGACTGGGGATGACTGATACCGTGGAGACTGGAAGAAGGCCAGAGGAGCAGTTTAAAGCAAACTTTTAGAAACGTCTTCCCGCACCTGCAGTTTGCCTTTTCTCCACAGAGAAACCTCCCGCAGTGACTGAAGCCATTGCTCCAAGGCATGTGCACAGCAGCCTTTCTGCCCTTTGCAGAGCAGCCACCCTGGGTGTTACAGAACAGGGAACATCTCCAGCCCAGGCCATGCCCCACTGAAGCACTTACTGCACACAGCCCCGCTGGGATCTTGTCAGCTGGGGCCTGCATGATGCTGACAAGAGTTGGGATCAGCCTCATCTGCATTGGACCCTGGCAGGCTTCTATTTGAGCTAGCTCCTTAAAAATATCCTGGGCAAGAGAAGCAACAACAGGATCTGGAGAGAGAAAGCACCATTTACTAAAACACACACACACATCTCAATTTTTCCCACCACTATTTTGGCTGGGCAAAGCAGCAAGTTTCCCCTCTACCTTTACCACGGGAATCAATGTTCCTTCAATGACCATTGATTAAGTTTTCAGCAGCAGGATTGAACAGCAAAACCAGCCGTGCTTTGGGAATGTAAGTGGAATGCATACCGTTGCTGTACTTGAGGAATATTGCAATGGTGAAGGGGCAGATCTTGTTCTCCATGCTGGCTGTAAACGCTGGGTCCACTGTGCACACAATGCACAGAGTCTCCATCACCAGGTTCAGCACCTCGGAGCTGAACTGAGTTGCCAAGTGGATCAGGCCATCCAGAATGCTGGGAAGGAAAGGCTGCAACACATGGGTGCTCTCGGAGATCTTCAGCTGGTCACAGTAGCTAAACAAGAAATTTGTGATACAAAAATACATTCCTAATATACTGAAGTAACTTAAATATATTTCATTCTAGATAATACATAAGGGGTTGTTTCATCCTGGCCATTCTTATTCCTTAAGTTCCCTCCTCTAGGACTTCTTCAGTCCACTACTGCTTGAACTCCCAGCAGCTCAGCAGGAAGACGGAGGAAAGCTCTCACCAGAAATCTTCCCTCCTAATTCCACACAAGCAGAGTTGAGCCGAGTAATGTTAGAAGCTTCTACTGCCCCTCAGTGACAGATGTCTCCTAAGAACTGCCCATCCATGGAGAAAAGGAAGAAAGTCCAGGACAGACACTGCTTACAAAGTGTTTTGTTACCATGTTCTACAAGTGAGCTGGGGGATGATAAAGCAGTTTCAAGGAATAACTAAGTCATAAGTCTCTGACTTTATTTATTCATTAACATTTCAGTGCAAATAAGAGACAAAGTGCTGTTTGGAAGAATAGAGTGGGGAACAGTCAGGTTTTAGCAGATTTTTTGTGACTGGTTTTTCAATTTTACACTAATGTTCATTTTTTACTTTAGAATCAGTACAGTAGAGCTTCCTTCTGACAAAAATGGGGTAAGAAAATCAAACCCCAAATACTCCTTATTACTGTGATTGGCTCCTTAGGCCTGTATGATGTCAGTGACCTTTATGACCAAACTGGAGTAATCTGGGTTTCATCCTTGTGCTTTCCAACACTACCTAATGCTGCTCCTCCCTGTGACCATATCCATCACAACACTTTACTGTAGCCAACCTTGAATCTCAATTCCATATTCCTCATTAGAGTTACTCTATTTTGAACTTGTTTGCTTACACTTTTTAAGCTAACATCTATTTCATTCAAAGCAAAACCTCCCATAGCCCAAACAGAAATGCCATTTTAACAAACCAGTTTATCAGTGTGATTTATACCCCTGTCCCTGGGGCTGTGGAATAGCCCAGGGTTTGCTTACCCCCAGATGGCTCTGACTGCAGAGATCCGGACAGAGGGGGGCTGGGTTTCGTGCAATCCACTGACAGTGGCTTGCAGGAACTGCTGGATGAGCTCCGGAGACATGGCCACAGTGAAACGGCTGGCAGCCCACAGGGCCCGGCCCAGGAGGAAAGGAGACACTGCAGCAAAACAAAAAACCTCAGTGGTTTCAGAATAAGCTTTATGAGTTTAAAATCACAGCTGCTTCCATCCATTATTTAAAATCTTGTCATCCCAATAGGAAAACACTGAAATGTGACACACAAGACAAGTGTGCAGGCATACAAAGAATTTTTGGTCATAGGCAGAATCCAGTCTATTTTCTTAGTTATTTCAAAGAATAATTTCTCATTTATTAAAAAACCTCCTCCCTTCAACTATTTACACTTGAATTTGTTCATCTGAACAAATTGCAAAGGAAGAGAACAGAGGCTTTTCCAGTAATTCCCATTTACCCAGCTCAATATTCTGTCCCCAACTGCAGAAAACAGCAGCCTCTTAGGAAGAAGAATTAGAGTAACAGAGCTCATACCCAGGGACCTTTCACAGATTACATTACTAGTTTGCAGCCTTCACCCTGCAGTAACAGAACAGAATTCCGTGGTTCACCAGCACCACAGAAGCAGTGGACATTCCTTATCCACTCACCTGCTTGCACTCACCAAGGTATGATATATCTTTATCACACTTAATCCTGCTGCCTTTTCAGACTATGAATCTCCTTACCTATCTAGGCTGGCCTCAAAGTGATGATGCTCTCTGTTCCTCAGCATCTTTACTGCCATTATTTATGCTCCTGCAAGTACTAATTTTAAGATGAGGACATAAAACACTCTGTGCAATATGTACAGCAAGAGAAGAGCTTTGTTTTTTAAGTCAGTATCATAAAACACAACATTTCTTTGTCTGTACCATTACTGACCATTAAATGGATATCCTTGGAGAGCCACCTGACTCTGGGAGCCCTTCTAGAGCACTGTAGCTCATTTACAACCCAATGCCACACATGTAAATGAATGTAAATATATGTAAATTGCTGAGGTTGGTTTCTTACATGCATTGCACACTATGCACTTTGCACACTAGTTGTTCACTCAAAATTAACACAAAGAAAAGAAAAAACCCTTCTTTGTAATGGGCTAAATAAGTGTTTCTTTGATGAAAAAGGAACCCAGGAATCAGTTTTTTTCTGCACTGACACAACTCAATGTGGACTCATCAATGATGCTCACATTGCCTTAAACATCTAAAATTTTAATTTGCAAGGATTTTTGAGGTCTGATTTTCAACAATTCCTCTGACTTTCTTGCACACTGATGTATGATAACACAGAGAGCAAAATTCTGCTGAATTCCCAATAACAGAATCCCATTGAGCCAGGAGCATTATTTGAATCCATGTGCTGTAACTAGTGTCAGCCTCAGCATACAACAAATGGGATGATATGGTGCAGCAGGAATTCTGAAGGCAGTTATACACTGCTGGTGACTTTCCCAGGAACAGACACAAGACATCAGAATAGCTATTTTCCACCCAGCTCCCCAAGCCCTACAGGCTCATGCATCCAGCCAACAATGAGATCCAGCTGAAAGCACAGTCCCACATATAAAGGCCTTACACTAGAACTGGAAGCACGTGGGAACTCACAAGATTTATTTATTTCACAGGAGCAAGGTGCACAACTGCATTTCCCAATACCACATGCACACATCAACCTGACTGATTCATCAGACTTCCAGTGTCTGGCACCCAGCAGTTATTCCCAGGGATGCAGGGTCCCACATACCTGAAAGATTGAGGTCTGCCAGGACCACATTTGTCAGGAAGCCATGCATATCAAAGTGTATTCTCCCATTCTTCACACTGTCTGTAATTATAGACTTGACTGAGCCCAGGGCCAGCATACAGGCTTCATGTATTTTCCACCTGCAAAATAGTTCAGATGCTTTAAGACTTTTCCTCCATCATTACCTCAAGAAATAAATACATATTCTCAAGTGAAGCCACAAGTAATTTTTTGGTCTAAGCTATCACAACTATTTCCTTGGTCCCAAAAGAGAATTTTAAAAAGCCCTCAAAGAGGTGAACATTTACAAACTGCAAGATGGGGGCTTGGAAACTCCCTCAGGATAGGCAGCATTCTCAGTCACTTCCTAAATTACTGGTGGAATAGTTGTTACTTGTTCCAATTTTGTTCTCTTAATAAAAAGAGCCTCTTCCATGAAAGCTTGTATTCCAGCCATGCCTTCATTATTTATGTGCAGAAGCACTGGGATACTCAGTACATTAAAGGTTTAAAAACATTTAATTTTGCATTAATATTTTTTTAATTATGATGATACAGAACTATGTGCGAATACCACCTGTCCTTGGTTTTATGTGTGAAGCCAAGAACCTACTTTACAGCTGCTCACAATTGAGGCAGATGGGGACTTAATGTCTGATTTTGCAGCCATTCCATTGCTGCTCATTATCAGAGGGGCTACTCTGACACTAACATTCAAACTAAACACAAACACTGAACCAATGCACTGTAAAACCAGGAGAGAATCACGGTGGACCAGCAACCAGGTACTCCTGCAAAGGAGTTTTCTTCTTCTATCCCCAAATAACATTAAAAACTGCAACTCTGAAGTTCTAAAATTGAACACATAATCTGCATACAGCACCTCTCTTCTTGACATCAAGTTAAAAGAATAATTTTTTTTTTTCCCCCTGAAATTTTTATCCCAATTAACTGAACACGAAGTATTGCAAATTTCTCTTCTGGTTTTGTACAACTAATTATCATTTCCCATGAGATATTTTAAGGAATGTCCAGCTCTGAAGGGAGAGAGCTTTGGCACAGATAGATTGTGCTAGGAACTGCCCAAAGTACTCCATGTGAAGATTTCATCATCTGTCTCAAGAAATGCTGTACTTCCTTTTGCTTCTTCTAATCAGAGCTCTCCAATTGCATCCTTGCCCATCAGTAGCATTGTCACAAATGAAATGTGATTAAATCATGGTGCACCCAGTGCTGCAGATGAGCTCAACACCCACCCCAGCGCCGTCCCCCCCCGCCCCAGCCCCTCACCAGTGCTCAGCGCCGCTGTTTTTAGCCTGCTCAGCTTCCTGCAGATGCCTCGTAGCTGCTGCAGCCAGAGCAGTTGCACTCTCGTTCTGGAAATCAGCAGCCACAGCCTGTGCAGAAGGAAATGGCAACACTCATTTGTATGAACTGTTAAAAGTTGGCCTTTTCTCTAAATGCCCTTCCTGAAGCCAGGTTTGAGATTTGTTATTACTATTTCAGTATCTAAACGTGGAACACATTTCATACCAGCAGCAGATCCTGTGCAGCAATTCTCACTGTGTAGGAAAATGTATCATCATCTTCATCCTCCACAAACTGCTGTGGATTCGCAGTCCAAACTTTTATCTACAGGAGACAAAAAGGATAGGGCAGCTGAGACTTCAGGACACCATGGGTAAAAGGCAGCTTTACTGTTCCCCAGAACCTGTTTTGGAAAACTACTTTCAGAATTTTTCTTTTTGCCATAAGAAGTCTTCATCCTCAACTGATCTTTCTTCCATTCCATTTTCTTCTATTCTAAACCTTTGAAAGAAGAAACTCTCTTTGTTCTGAGCTCATCTTGCTCTTCTGCCCCTCATTTGAGATCAGAGTTTGACAGAACTAATGACTGACCTGGAATCAATGCTATACAGCTTTATTTTTAGATGAGGAAGTGCAGATAAATCTTTTAACAGAGTACTTGTTTTTATGTATGTCTACCTAAACTAAAAGATGATAGCTGTTGGGCTTGCGAGGCCAGGAGCCATGTAGGATTTCAGTACAAATTATTTCACCCTACTAGCACAACATTTTCACTCTCACAGAAACCTGTTTGTCCCTTTCAGCATGATAATCCTCATTTTCACAGCACAATGCATCATGGAAGAATGAAGAAAGAAAGCCTGAAAGAGCTGAGGTTGTTCAGCCTGGAGAAGATTCCAGGGAGACCTTATAATTTTCTTAAAAATGAAGCCCTTTTACCAGGGCCCCAGGACAAGGGGCAACAATTTTAAACTGACAGATGGTAGGTTTAGATTACAGAAGTAATTCCTTACTAAGGGGGTGCTGAGACATGCTGTGATATGTTGCCCAGAGAAGTTGTGAATGTTCCATAACTGAAAGTGTCCAAGGCCAGGCTGGACAGGGCTTGGAGCAACCTGGGATAGTGGAAGGTGTCCCTGCCCATGGCAGGGGGTGGAAAGAGATGGGCTTTAAAGTCCCTTCTGACTCAAACTCTTCTGTGATCTGTGATTTACTGTCCACCTTGTACCATTTCGGAACCTCTAAGCGCTGCCACAGCAAAGTGATGGAACAGCCTGTTAGATTACAGCAGCTTCCACGCACTGAAACTCTTCCCAGGACACTTGCCGGTTTAAATCTCTCATTTCCTTTGTTTCCTACACAACACAAACATGCTCACCTGCTCCTCTGTGATCTGCATGTAAAGCAGGATGTAATAGATCAGCTCTGGCAGAGCCTTCTTCACTGTGCTCTTAAATTTGTTGTTTTCCAACAAGGCATGAACAAATTCAAATATGCTGAACACCAGATTTTCAAAACCCAAAACTTCACCTGAACAAAGTGGAAAAACCAAAAAAGAACATGACTGAACATGCCAACATACAAAAAGGTACAAATGGATGTGAAAATAATTACGAACTGTTAGCTTGTCTGAGCAGATATTTATTCATTCTCCTGGACCAGCAAGTGCAGCAGCAGCCCCAGGAGGATTTCTGACCTCATCACTTTCTGCTCTCTTCCCACCACACACTCCTAATTAAAATTTATCAAGCTCAACCTAAAACCTATTTGATTTTCTTTTGTCCCACTACTTTTACCTCAAAATTGTTGCTGAACTCACCCCTTGAGCCATTAGAAAACTTAAATTGTGCGGCTTCACTGATCACAATCACAAGTCATTTGCAAAAAAGTGATGGACACCATTCTAACATCATAAACGCACCTTTAGCACAATCTCCCACAGTGTTTCAGTCACTGTTTTGACAGCAATATTTAGGTAACTCCATTCCTCTGCAAAAAGCAAAGTGAAGTGCAAGTTCTTACCATCAGAATCCACAGGATCCTCCACCTCTTCTGTGTAATTTACTTCTGTTCTCACATAAGTGGATGGAGTTAAGGAAATACTTTTTTCTAAAGAACAACATCTATTTTGGAATTAATCTGTTCCTGTCTTAAAATTCCCGATAACTTGGGAAGGTTTTGTTCTTAAAAAAACCTTTGATTTTGTGTAGAGTCCTGTGCTTCACAGAGAGAACAACCCCAGGAGCTCCTGGCTTTGTGCATTGCCCAAGTTCAAAGACCACTTTCCACAGATGACTCATGCATCACATCAGCACATCCTTCATATTATTTGATTAACTTAGATCAAACCCACCAAGGTAACCCAAAACTTCATTTATATTAACTCTGCAAAAACAGAATATCCCCCAGACTCACTCTTTCCAGGGGATGTGAGCCAATTCAACACATCACTGCTGCCCAAGGGTGAGGAGCCACCCCGTGCTCCAACCTTAGGAGGCTTTGCTTATCCTACCTTAGGTTGGCTCTGCTCCTACCAAGCTTCCCCACAAGCACTAGCCCTGGGAAATGGCAGAAAACTAACCTGGGGGTAAAGAGGAAGGAGCTTTCTTTGGGGATGGTGAACTGAAGATCCAACAAGTACCAGAGCAAACATAAGGAAAGGAAGAACAAGACTCTCCTCTTTTGCAAACAAAAGCCCATTTTGTCAGCTCAGGTACCAGCAGGACTGTAGCAGGAGTCAGGACAGGAGAGGGAGAAATACACCATCAAAAATCCAACAAACAGTTCCTTGTACTTTCATAGATTCACAAAATGGTTTGGGTTGGAAAGGATCTTAAAGACCACGTAGTTCCAATCCTCCTGCCATGGGCAGGGACACCTTCCACTGTATTTTAAGAGGTGTCTGAAAAAACAATATGGAGACATTTGAGTTGTCAGTTTTCAAGTACTGGGCAATGCACCCACAGACCACTCTGACACGGCTGGGTGTGCAGTGGAGCAATGACTGAAAATTCAAATGGCAAATCAGCTTCTGCAGCAAGTGCAATCAGACATTAGTTCTACTGCAGCAAGGGGTACTGCTGGTTCTCCTTCTCCTGAAGTCTTTACACTGTGACCAGCATCTTTTTAAGGAGACAATTTTTACCAAAAAGTACTAGAAAAATGCAGAGCTCGTAGCAGTTCTGCAGCCACTGTAACATGGGCACATGCATCAGTCAGCATACATTTTAAGCTAAAAGAAACTTAGTGGAGCTTCCTGAAGTAAAAGAAATATTCTGCTTTGTCTGGCACGGCAGAGCACTCCATGTATTGTGCTCCTCCAGCAGTCAGGTCATTATTGGGTATGAGACTGTTTGTTTCATTTGATTCCAGTTAAACTCATTCACCACCAAGGATATAAAGCAGCACTTTCCGTAAGGGTGTTCCAGACGATGGGTAGGATCTGCTGCATTGATGAAATCATGTGCTTTGGGTAGTTTTTCACAAGTGCTGTCACAGCCTGGAACCAAAAAGAGTATCAGTCAAAAGCAAAACAGGGAAAGCCATCAACACACTCAAATCACAGGCTGCTGTCATTAACAACTGAGATCATCCCAAGTGTTCCTCTCACCAAGGTCTCCTCTCACTCCTGACTGCACAGTCCCCTCTCTTGCTCAAACACTGACCAACACACCCCTCTTGGTGTTTCCTCTTTTGCAGGGAAGCAAAGAGGTAACACAAGATGTGGCACTTTGGAGTGAAGACAATGCCATAATGCAGTGGTAATGCAATGACTCAAATCCAAAGCACATCACTGCAGCACTGTCTGGATACAATTATCCTGGAAGTGTCTTGTCCCAGAAAAAGAACTCCAATGTCATGTAAAACCAGACTACTGCCCATTTTCCACACTTCATGCAAGCAACATATCCACTGCACACCCAGGGAGTAGCTGCAGAAGCAAACATCCACTCAGACCAATTCTCTTCCCATTTTGGCTGCAGACACTGGTGGCCGTGCCAGCCCAGGACAGGGGCTGCTCTGGGGCAGCTTAGCAGCTCCACAGGGGATTGTGCCTGGACTTCCATGAAGCTGATCACCCTGACTTAGGGGAGCCTTTCCACTGACACTTGCCAAAGGCCTTTTGGGATCCTCCAGGAGTCAGAGAGCTCTCACTCCCCCCTCTCTTCTCCAGGGGCACAGCTCCAGCTGTGTTACACTTGTTATGGAACAGCCCCTCACAAACTGCCTGAGAGGTGGCTGCTCCCAGACACACGGGTGTCAGTTTGTTTGTGCTTACCCAATACAAACCACTCTGTGCAGTCTGTTTGCAGCACTGGGTACATTATTAGAAATAAAAAATAGTAATTCGCCTTCCAGAAAAACAACAGCAATCTAATATCCATATTAGAGATGAGCTGGCATCAGGAATAACCCAGATATGTGGGTTTGGGTATGAGTCTGGCAGGTGCTAGAAGGAAGCATTACAGAAAAGACCTGCTGATGTCTCTGGGGAAAAAAATGATGCAGGTGCTGGCAAAGGATGTGAACCTGATCTTCAGGACTGCTACAAACTCAACACCCTGCCTAGGGCCACAGGAGCATCCAAACAGACTTGTTCCATATGCCACTGCATATGAACCCTATGTAAATGTTTCTAAGTACTACGCCCAAACAACTTTGCAGGAAGCACTGCTGGAGCGCTAAGAGAGTTCTTCAATTCAATGGCTCTGCAGTTGTAACAATAGAAGGCTGCATTTGCAAGGTCACCACATTCCTGCAGAGCAAGTCATTAAAAACCAGAGCACTCTCCTGTCAGATGTTGTACTTCAACCCCTGGCCCCTCATTCGGCCAATTCCCACTGCTTGTCTGAAAAAGAACTGCTTCACAGATCCTCTGCCAATCCCCAGGTAATGCTCCACCACCTATTAATCCTTCAAGAAAGCCCTTATCCTTCTCTCTTCAGAGCACTGCTCCTTAGAGTCACTCTATCAAAGCCTTTTATTGCTTCTCTTCCTGATTGCATCTTTAAACAGAGAAGAAATCCCCAAATTTTTGGATAAAAAGCTTAAAATACACACTAGAGAGCACGCTAAAGCTGACTGTCAGTCAAGAGTTCAGCAGGGGCGGGTGAAGTACCTTGTTCATAAACTTGGGAAATTTGCTCCGAGACACAGATACCACCTCATCTTCCATCCAAGAACAGAGAGGTTACGATTAATTATTTTTTCTAGCTAGCTCCAGCGTCAGGAGAAATGTAAGCATAACTTCTCTGACCCACAGGTGTTGAACAGCTTCTAAGCACAAATGAAGAAGCACAACAGCAAGGCTGCAAGATGCTTTAGATGGTTGGTTAATTGGTGTTCCTGATATATTATTGCACACTAAGTACACCATATTTGTATTCCATTGTTGCGAAATTTGCCTTAAATCTCTCACCTGACATTTTTAATCACTCTGTTTCTCTCAAAATAATCAATAGTGGCATGTTCAATACTGGAATTAGGATTCAAGAATTGCACAGTTGCAGCTCTTCCATCTTTAGAGACATCAATTTAATTCATGCTGAACTATCAAACACAACAATAAATTACACCATGGGTATTTCCTTCTAGTCCTCACACTTGATATTTTTGTTGTGGCCAAACCTCCCATCTCCTCCAAGGATCAAAGGCCCTGATTTCCTGCTGATAACTACTTATAAACTTGTATCTATACTGGGAACAACTTGGGACACATTAACCATCAGTGGTTCCCCACGATGTGATCCAAACTATTCACTCCCCTAACCAGGATAACTGTCCCAGGGGATCAGGCAGATGTGCACACTGCAATAGCATTCCTTAAAGCTTCTGACACTGTCCTGCAGAACATTCTGACATGGACAGCACAACAGTTTAGGTCAGGGCTGCCTCTGATTTCCATCAAGAACTCCATGAAGTATATATATTATTGGAGTATAAAGCTCTCAAGTGACAAGGAAGGGGAAAAAAAAAGTCTTCCTGTCATTTTCCACACAGCACTTCATTAAGGAAAAGAAGATGGGACTGAGTTTGCATCTGGTTGAAGACGTGCTATAAAAAAGGTCTCAATTCCCTCTTCCATTGTATCAGCTTTTCAAGGGGTTCCTGTATGACCTCATCTGTAGAGCTGGTTTAAACAGTCCCCTAAGTTTTCTTACTTCTGCATTACAATGGCTATAAAATCCACTTCTCTGGAAGTGAAGGCAATTAATGGGTCTTCCACCTGAATCCCTTTTTCCTTAGAAAATTGCTATCATCAGCTTAGAAACCCTAAGTGACAAAACCATGAATTGCCATAAGTCAACAGCCAGAACACTCATCTCTTCACAAAGAGCCTCCTACAAACCACTTGTCAGCAGCAGATCTCCTGAATTTACTGTTTAAATCTACACTGATTCTCTGCTGCCTTCGATGCCACCTGACACAGATCCAAATCCTCTTGTGTTGCACCTCCCCTGCAGAGGCCAAAGGCAAAGGCCCTCACACAGCTAAGGAGAAGAGCAAGAACATGGTGACATTTCCTCAGAGACTTTCCCGGCCTGTCACATCATTCAAGAACCTCCTGGTGGGACCAGTGCTGACATACCCATGCAAACAGCCCAATGCCAGCAAGCACTTAACTTAAATAACAGAAAAGGCTGCAGAATGCATTGATGTTACAAAACCAGAACTAGCCTGGCCCGGTTTAGCGTGAAGCCACCAGTTACAACTGCTTTCTGTGGAGGCTGAAAAATACCACTACTCATTGACAATCCAAATGTTAGTACCTGGAGTAAGAGATTAAAACATTCTTGAGCTGCGGCCTATTCAAATCGAGATGCAGTGTCCCCTTCATGTTGCTGTTCCTATATATCATTGCCCCAGGAATGCCACTGCACAGGCAACAGAAAGGAAAAAAGAATCCACAAGAGACACTCTCTCAACAAAAACTGCCAACATGCTTCTGCCAAACTCCTTTCCAGTAGCGCTGCAGAGCAAGAACAGCTCCAGCTGTTCCCAGAGTACGAGACCTGCAGCCCTTCATTGAGAAACCACAGGATGCCCAGACCAGGTACTGCTGCCTTGAACAGGACAAGTTCCATAACACAGAGCTCAGGAGCTGCTGGTTTGTGTAACACGATAGCACCCTCCCAGAATTTATTTTCATTACTTCAGCACAAAGCTGGTCATCCTGAAAAACTTTTGACACTTGTCTTTGGTAACTTCCTTATTGTTTTCTTCAGGGTATGTGGCTGAATGGGCCTCCGTGCCCATCCTCAGAAACCTGTACACAGACCTGAGTCTTGCTCACCTCAGCACACAGGCAGAGAAATGAAAGATCTGGATTTGATCCTGCAACTTATGCTTTTGGTTTTTTGCTCTCCCATTCTGCAGGCAGCACACCCTACAGCTCCAGTGCTTTCCAAGCTGTTACAGGGCTCCGCACTGGCCCTCATCCCCATGCAAACAGAGGTCTCCAGTCCAATCTTTCTCCAGGAAACCAGGACAGTAAAAAGACCTTCCATCTCTCTTTCTCAGAGATCATTTAGCATTAAAGAGCAGGCAAGTTCCAGAAAAGCACCTGCACTTAATAAGCTTTTCCAACTTGACCGCAGCAGAATTCTGCAGCGCCTTTAGAAAAGATTGGTATTTAACTACAGATTATGGTGTCCAAGACATATCCAAGATACATTAGATCAGCAAATGACAAGGACAGATGGTCCTATGGATCGGATTCCTGTGGATCATTTTACAGACAGATCCTCATGGATCTCATCATAGGTATCTTCAGTACAGCTGAACAATTTATTTCACTGTTGATGGTGCTGGGAGCCAAAAGCCTTTACTGCTCATGCCATGAGCAATACTGGGAGATGTGCCACGCAAGTTTGTTTTCCAGCACCTCTGAGTGTGTGTTGGTATTCAATTCTTTCTCCATATAATCAGCCTTAAGTGACTCACCTTCAAAACTTCCATCTTAAACCCGCTGTCTGATGTCGGTCCATCAGGCATCTGCAGGGCCTGGACAAAGGCTTCCGTGAACTGCTGCACCACAGGAAAAATCAGGACCTTGGCTGCACCCTGGTTACAGACAATGCAAGCACAGGTGAATACCAGATACAGAACCCCCACATCTGAAAGGTAAAGCACTAGAAACAACAGCAATTGCACTTTTCTGGTACAAAGTGGAAGAGGAACTCATGGCAACTGCAGAATATTGCAAAGTCACATGAAAGTTGTTTCAGACATCACTTGGGCTCTTTCCTTGTTAGGAACTAAGCTCAGCTGAATCTCACTCTTCAGAACCCCACAGCACAGGCTGCCACAAAACACACACATCTAACTCATCACTTCAGAGTCTCAAGAGAGATCCAGACAATCCAGTCTGGAGAGTCCCAGGAGCAGTGCTCACCCTTTTTAGAGAGGCATTTCATTTGATGAGCTGAATCCTGCCCTGCACCCCACCACCCCCAGGCTACAAAACCAACCTGGGGTGACTCCATCACACACACAATTACCCCAAACCCTGCGGCTGACATTCATCTCCCTGCAGAGCCTCCATCCCCCAAACCAAACAAGCTGAGTATCAACAGCTGGCCTGAAGATTAACAGGATGATTCTTCCTAGGAAAATGCAGCAAGTATTTTTCCAGATGTCAGAGCACTCCATAAGCAGTCCTTGGCAGAGCAAGTAATACAGGACCAAAATAATTTTATTGAGATTATTCCTCACAACTCCATGGCCAGGAGAGCAAAGCCCTACGTTCAAATCAATTAGGAAATGCCATTTATAAAAAGATTCTCTTTTTCTTTTCTTTTTTTAAGAAAAATTTAAATAGAAAAGGCTTAGTATTCATTGTAAAGGACACTTCCAGCCCTCCTCCAGAGTAAGAGTGGGCAGCTACTACTATCTTTTGGATACTGGTACCAGCTGCATGAATAACCTTGTCATGGCAGTACAGATACAGTGTAATTACCAGAACTTTCCAAAAGTCTGCACTGGACTGTTCCCTGTGCAAACAGGGAGGGAACAGCGCATTGAGCCACTCAGCAGTGACCAGCTTCTAGATTAAGAGCCACTCTTCCCTATCCTCACACCCCAAAAAGTTAAAAATAACTATTTATTGTCCGGGAGTGCTGGAAAAACCACTTGTCAAAGGCCATTTAAAATGCAGATGTGCTCAGTTAGAGCCAGACAGGAGACTCATGTATAACACTGCTTAATGCAGTGTTTGTTTCTTAACAGCTCTTCTTCCCAAACTGGGCTGGGGTTGGCTTCCCCCACCCCTTCCGGAACACAAGGCCAAGGCGCCTCCTGAAGCACCAGGTGAAGCTCCAGGAGCCTGGAACCAAAGCCTCGCCCAAGGGCCGGCCCCTCGCTACCCAGGTGCCCAAGGCCTGGCAGGTTACCAGGACACACAGTTCACCTGAAGACTGGAAGCTAAGCCAGGGATTTCCAAACAAAGGAAACTCCAGAGATACTCTATCTCCTCCCCATGCTGACTCCCCCTTTCCCTGAGCTGCTACAAGCATGTCTATTGATAAGTCATAAATTAACCTTAATTATGGAAACGAAGTCCCACTATCAAGGTATGCATGTAAAGCAGGGAGTCAGCCACTTTACATGTAATAAATTACAGCTTCTTCCCTCGAATTCCAGTTGACACAGTACATAATTTTCCAATGTTTCATTTCCATATTAACAACTTTTAGAACCTCACTCAGTTTGAATTCAAAGTATCTTGTATGTCAAGTTAAACTCTTGCCTTTTCCAACTCCTCCATGTTACAGATCATGTGGGCACACGTGGTAAATATCTCCACTGCACGTGACCTCGTGCGAATCCCATATACCTAGAGAAAAGTTAAACATCAGGAACACAAGATTCTTTTTACACAAGATACTTCCTTTAATTATCTTTTAATTGTATTTCATTTTTGCTTTAGCTTTACTCTCTTATTTTATCACTGGCTTCAACTTTTCTGTCGAAACTTTCGCTGCCATCAACTATCACATCATCAACACAATTCTTTAAGTCTAATTCATACTACAGTATGACTTAACCATTAAATCTGGAGTTTCTCTGTTCCAAGAAACATTCCCACTAATTTCATCCAATACCAACCTCACTGTTAAGATCATACCTCTGCCATTGTGAAAATTTTGTACATCTCTGGAAGAATAACTGGAGCTACAAGTGGCATCTGTATGTCTGTCACTTCCCGGGTAAATTCTAAAAAAAGGAAAAAGAAGAGAGGCTCTTACAAGAAATCCAATTTGCAGGCAACAGCAACAATAGAACCATTGAGAAACACTAAGTGTGTTGGAAACATGTTGATTCGTACTTCACTAGACCAGGGCCATCTGATCTACCCAAGGCAATCCTCGAAGGCAAGCAGAAAAATATCACGCTAAAAACTGCAGGTAACTGGAAAACAGGGTGTTACAATCAAAGTCCCTGCTGAGCTCTAACCTGCAGCACAGTAACTCCTTCCCCAGCTCTCATGGCACCTGCTGAGCACACGATTCCACAGCCAGCGACAGCCACCAGGCCCAGGGGAAGAGAGGAAGAAAATTCCAATTTCTTCAATGTGGATGAAACGTGACAGAACACTGGCACAAGGAAAAGCCTAAACAGTTTCCTACAGCAGCCTTGCCCAGCCCTGGCACCCACACACCTGTGAGCACTCTCATAGCTCCATGCACTGCATTGACATCGCCGCTGACCAGCATCTCCATGAGGAGGTTGAAGAGCTCGGGCCAGGCCTCGGGCCAGTCCCAGTGGGCGATGGCTGACACGGCGTAGGCGACACTCGAGCGCACCTTGCTGATGGACTCCCTCAGCCCGTTGGGCAGCAGCTCCCTAATAGCAACTTTTGCCTGTAGAGAACAACAGTATTTAGAACACATCCACAGCCATAACATAATCTAATAAAAAAAATTTAGACCTATGACTGTATCTTGATATTGATTCAATATTGGTTTTACAAAATGAACATCCAGGAGACAAAAACTCTCTTGCACACTATACCCCATAATATTTTAGGGAAAACTGCATGGTGTGTTTTAACATAGCATCTTCTCACAGACAGCATCAGGCAAGCACAGAGTAAACAGCTCACAGCTGCAACTGCTCAGGATGTACAGATCCACATGGAAGACATCCAGAGTCAGCTGAGATAAATCCCAGCTCCAGTGTCAGGGACTATGTTTGCTTACTTTGGAAGATTTCAGTAAACAAGAACAGTCACCCAACCCTGAAGGGACAGGAAAAAATAAAAGCCACTTCTGGGGCATAATTCAAGCAATTATCTCTGGATGGGATGAATCACACCCTAGATATGAAAGATGCTCCAGTCAACAGTCAGAGTGGAAAGAGCTGGAATCTCTGGCCATCTTAGCTGTTAAACACCCCTGCTGAGCAGATTTTTAATGAAACTCAGCAGCTTTAAACTAAAATTTGTCATGGGAAAATAACCTTAAAGTCCCAAGATGTACAATAGAAGATTTAGCAAATCTCCAAAAAAGGACTGCCAGAATCAGTTTTTGTGAAACTTAAAGAGCAGCTTTTCTTCTAGTCTTGCTCTGAGAGCAGCAGAAGCATTATGGCTGAACTTTCCCTACAGGAAGCAACCCAAGCTTCTCAGGCCTAGTGTTGTTTTAAGCAACTGAAAACAGATTTTTGGAGTGGAAAATGTCAAAAAACCTTTACTGAAGCCATTAATCCTCAAAATACACAAGGGCACAGGTACTTCTTTAACTGCCTACAGAATTAATATTCTTGATGGATGAAGTATTTCAAACCAGATAATGTGAAAGTCTTACCCTTTCTGTGGTCTCTGGAGGTCTAAACTTTTCAGACTGAGAGCACCAGTGAGTTTCCACATACTGTTTCAGAATTACAGATGCCAGCTGTATCAGGAGAGAGGTCAGGAATCAGGGACAAATCCTGCAACCATTGCAAGGATCACCCCTGACCCATTTGCTCTGCTCAGCCTCCCGTCCCATCACACTGCTTTTAGAGGGGCATCAGGATGTGCCAAAATGCACAAAATCCATGAAATGGACCATAAAGTTACTGCAGTAAAAAGATCTGCTGGATCCACTGAGCAGCAATGGCCTGCACAGCACTGACCCAAGTCAGCAGCTCTAGAAAGGCACAAGAAACAGGTCACAAAGTAACTAAAGAAATACAGAACCAAAACTTCTTCTTCAAGGAGGAAAACACCTACAGAAAAAGCTTCTTCAAAGACAAGCCACACTTCTGCTTGCTGATGTCTATCACCCACCTCCTAAGTTGTGCCCATTTCCAGTACAGTATTGTTTCAGCACTAGGTTTATTAAGTCCAAAAAGCAATATTTTCAAAAAATGTAAGAGTATAACAGCTGAATAATGTTGAAAGAAAAAGACTCTAGAGAAATTTTTAAAAGAAAGTGGAGAAACAGTAACAGAAAGCTACTTTCAATTCTTCATCTGGAAACATGGAAGAATATTTTAAAAACCAAAGTCATTTACATCAAAATTCTTTCTGCAGTTCCAGGCAAACTCACCTGCCGGATGGCCAGAGCTCCCTGAGGATCCACAGTCAGTTCTGCTAAATGAACACCAAATTCTGCAAGGAAAAAACCCCAAATATTGGTATTGTAACTTTTATTACCACACAGCAAAAGTCATCAAGATTTTTGGAGAAAGACATCATACCAATTGAGTGACTCATATGTGGGAAGGAGAAGGCAATTCCAAAGCACAGCTACTCAAATGAATCATGAGCATTAGTTCTCCCCTGTGCTCTCCACAAAAACTTCATTTATTGTCTTGGCATCTTATTTTCTTCTCTCGTGGGCAAAAAATTTTGCAATGCAGGCTAATAACAAGCAAATTATTTTAACTTTAAAAATATATATAAAAATTGTATCTATGATGTAAAATCATTACTCAAGTTCCTACAGGAGAGATGCATGGAAAAGATCCAGGATGGAGTAAGACAGCAGCAGACTGGCAGCCAGCAGTCCCTTTCTGGACAACTTGAGTTCATCCACAGGGATGCAGAGGCATCGCTTCAGCTGTCCCAGCCCACAGCCCCCGACTGCCCAGGACACACCAAACACCTTCCGGAGCAAACCCTGCCCAGCACAGCGACACCAGGACTGCCTGGACAATCCTTTGGGATGCAGGACCTTCTCCAGCAAAGAACCTGTCCAGAAGAAGCAAGAGCTCCTTGTGGCTTCTTGCCAAGCAAGCTCCATGAAAAAGGCAAAATTCAAACACTTGTAACAGTTCTGTTGATGCTGAGCACAGGAAATAAAAGCCAGGAAGAGCACCTGTTCTGGTATAGTAAATCCATACAACTCAATAAATTTGCTTAAAATTGTAATTTTAAGTTCCAGGCAGCTGATAACTGTCCTAAATACTTCATTTCATTTCACTAGTCTGCTTAAGAAACACATTTTTGATGTTTCAGTTTTTAGAAGCTGTGGAGCAGAAATTATGCCCTGGGGTCCCATCAGCACACCCTGCCTTCTGCAGACAGGCTAAACGTGCTGACAGCTCCCTGACAAAAAAAGACCGAAAATTCTTCTCAAAAGGAGTTCTGCAACTTCCGTTAGCAGCACATCTGAGTGCTTCACAAATGGTTGTTGAGTGTCTCCTAATACCCACCTCACTGCTAAGAGGCTTTTCTGGGATGGGACATAATTGCCTCTCACTTTCCCAAGCACACACTGAACATACCCAGTTTCTTTACCCTTTCTTCATAGATCATGCATTTAAGAAAGAGGAAAATAACCCTCTTATCCCAGCTGTGAAAGCAGGGAGCCTCATTCCAAGATGTGCTTAACATAATACTTCTCTTAACTGAAGCAGTAGTTATTCTATGTGCTATCTGCGATTTCCACACTCAAGTGTGGCATTGCATTTCAGCCCCACGTTTAAAGGGTAAGTTGGAAGGGTATAAAGAGTATAAATGGAAAGGTAAAAGGGGTAAAAACAGATTTAAAGGAAGCCAGAGTAACTGCGACACAGCTACAAGTCAGTACTCTTTTTCACAATCTTTAATTTGTTTACATATATGCATTTGATGCATTCCCTCTGCATACAGTGCTCTGCCTGTGATTTACAATGCTTAGTTTTTCCATTTTCCAACACCTTAGTTCTGGTCCCCAGGCAGACTGCAGTGCCATCGTCGGGACACCAGACATGTACTCACTGCTGCAGCGACCAAGAGTTTTGTCATAAAAACCCCTTGGGTCTGACAATAAGCCACTGACAACCCCCCTACACACAGGTTTTCAGCCTGATGTGCTGCTTAAAAATATTACAAAACTGTATCTTCTTAACTGATAAATTACCATTGAGGCCAATTCCTATCAGGAAACCTGCTGAATTCAGATCATTCACAACCAGCACTTGTTTAAGCAATAGGCCAGCTCTCCTGTCAAACCAAAATTAGATGGATTTATCAAGAACAGATCATATAAAGCAGCACTAGTTGTGTAGCAACTATTTATCCTACTATGTTATAGACACTGACAAGATGTTTTACGAGCTGCTCCAAGAATCTTTCCAGGGACTGATATTAAACTGATCCTTGTATAGCTCACTGGCTCCTCTTTTCTCAAATAATTGGTTTATTATTGGGTTTTTTCCCAGTTGGCTGGAAACTTTTATCTTTATCATGAGTAAATGCAGTTCAAATGGACCTTGATAGGCGTTTCCCCCACTTATATTTTGTAAATTTGAGGTATCAGAAATACCAAGTCTTCACCCCATGATAAAGTCTGTAAACCCCAAAGATTAGAAGCTTTTAATGAAGGGCCTGGCATAGAGAGCACTTAGCAAACATATTCTCTTTTCTATTTTCTCCAGCTCTGCTTCTCCTCTTCATTAACCTCAGTGTTAATAAAATCAAACTCTCCTCCTTCACAACAAGCTCTATCTACCATGTAACCAGTTTACGTAACCTCTTCACCCCCAACTTTTTTGAGAAACTAAGCCAGATGAAACCAAAAATCATTAGTAAGCAAGCAGGAAGGAATAAATGAGCAGAACTTTCTACTGAATCTTTGCACCTACCTGCCTAGTTGAAGTGGGTCAGAACTGACCAAGTCCAGCTCAGCACATCCACGCAGAGCTGGTTTAGCAGCTGCTACAGGTCCCTTTCGTTGTCTCTGCTGAGGGCAGAGACAGGGCGAGGTGGAGGAGGGGGTTGCGGCAGCTGCTGCAGCCAGTCCCGGTGAATCCAGGTGGCCCCATGGCCACCGACACTCCAAACTAAAGCAACACTTGGTCTACAGAGGCTGGATCTCACCACCACCACCACAGCAGCACCAGAAACTGAGTTCCCTTTACCCAACGCTTGCCCACCCTTGTGCATCGCAGTCCTCAGCCACACAGGCGCAGATGTTTTCCACAGGACTGGCTTTCAATAACATCATCATAAAGCAACTTGGGTTGAAAGGAAGGTCACCCAGTCCAATCTCCTGCTCAAAGCAGGATCATCCACAAGATTGGACCAGCACAGAACAGGCTGGGGAACTGTAGACAGACTAGGAGGAAACATCAAGCAAGAATCTAATGCTTAGCCAGAGTTCTGACACTCTACACATGTGCTGCTTTGAAGAACTTCTTCATCCTCCATCATGATGCTCAAGAACTGCTCCAAAAGCACTCCTTTTGTTAGCACACCTCTAAAACTGCATTCATATTTTCCTCATTTCTCAGCAAAAACCAGAAAGTTTGAGGTCAGTCTTCTCCAGCAGGTGTGCTGGTTTTAAGTATCTCTTTTGAAATCCCTTCTTCACAACTTCTTGCTACACTTAACATATATCTAGCGTTTGCTGCTGTAAATAACCTTTCTTCCTGACAGGCAGTATCATATGTTGCAATGTGGCCATTTCTTGTTTCAATTTCCCTGTTACAAATCAGTTCAATGTTAAAGTTTACTCCTGTTAAAAATACAGCTCAATCCACTCACAGGAGTTCCACTCATTTCTGCCCATCACCCACTCTACTACAATTCAAGTTACAGCCAGGAGAGCACCATACAACCATATGTTGTGGTCATGTTTGTACATTCTCCAGAATCCCTCCTTCCACACAATGCTTGGGTTTATAGCATAAAATCATGTATTCACAGAGTACCTGATGCAACACTGAAATCCCTCTCGAAGTCATATTAAAGCAGTTCTGTTGGGAAGGAGCTGACCATAAGCAAAACCACGCTGAACCAGGGAAGCACAAGTGATGTAACAAGTTTTGTGCCATTATGGTACCTGTAGGTGTTCTGGTACAAATGGACAGCAAACTGTATCATGAAAATATCATCAGAGAATCAACGAGTTTTAAAGCATCAAACTAAATGTGCCAAGCCACCTGCTCTGGAAGAGGAGATAGTGAAAGAATGTTTACAAGACCCATAAAGCCAATCTTCCACTCTGAAATCACATCCAAATCAAAGCACTGGTTGTCTTCTAGACAGGACTAGTCTCAAACAAGATGGACAAGGAACTTTAAAGAGGGTCAGCCTTCCCAGACTGACACAGGAGTCAATCTGCCAGGGTCAGCACCATCTTCACAGCCACCTGCACATCTCAGTTTCTGGCAACAAACAACCTTGCTAAGGACTGAGCTGAAGGCGCCTTTTCACACACAGGGTGTCATAACATAACCATGCTGAAGATGGCCTTATGACTGCCTTTCTACCTGCAAAAAGAACACACAGAAACACATATGGTAGACAGGCAAAAGAAAGGCAACTCTCCAGCCTGGAGCCATTCAGCTCTCACCACCACATTTCCAGAGCACAAGAGCTGACAGCTCAGAGACTAAATATTGTCACCATAAAACATCAAACCTGGTACTTAACCAGGCAAGCGGGGAGCAACGTTTTCCAACTGTCTGAGAAGCTGCCATTAAACCTTCTTATCCACATAATTTAGAGGATTGTGTGGCAGACACCGCTCCTCTCTGTAGGGTGGAAGCCATTCAACAGGGTTGGATTCGATGATCCTTGTAGGTCCATTCCAACTCAGAACAGTCTGTGATTCTCAGAAGTATGAGCCCTCCTGCTGGACATGAACCCCCTTCAGAGCGTCACTGCCCTGCTCCAGCATTCCTGGAGTTGACTTGGCCTCCACAGAGGTTCTCCAATACAGTAAGACCTAGAGGAAGAGATCATTTTTGCACATTGGGTAATTATCCTCAGGTCATATGACACTGGCAGTAGTGCACACACGTACCCCATCGGAGTGGTGCATGGTGCTACCTGGATGGACCAGACAAAGAGAACAGAAGCCCTGCTTCACCAGCGACAGGTTGATACCACAGTCAAGCCAAGTTAGACACACTCACAGCAGCACCACTCCACAGCCTGCAGCTCTTGTTTCTCTGCCTGCCCCCTGCAGTCTCAGGCATTGCTTTTATTTATGTTCCACTAAAATCTAGAGACAAACAAAGGTCACCAGGTGAACTCTCCTCTTTCCAGAGACCAACAGTAATGCACCTCCCACCCCCAAGATGCCAAGTGGTGCCTGTTTCCTCAGCGGACAGAAGATGCAGAAGCAGGTGAGAGACTGAGTTGCTGAGGGCATGTCTGGCAGTTGCCAAAGGTTGACACAGCGGGAAGAAACTGCCACCATGTCCTTAATCCAGAGGAGACATCCCATATTCCTCCAGAGCACATGTATGGAGTCAGACAGGAGACTCCCTTTGAACAGTTGCCTGCTCCAGAGGCTCTGACTGTGCACTGCTACTCATCTCCTTGTTCAAGCATCGGCCAGATCCACTGTCAACCTGCTTCAGGGAGCTCAACTGCATCCTCTTAACACCTGAACCATCCTTACCTGGCTAAAACCTGCCTTGAAGACAGGGCAGCGCACAGGAGAGCCAACAGCTGCATTGGCTTAACCACATTATACAACCCAACCTGTGAGCAGCTTAGGAAAAGAGGTGGGGGCAGAGCAATGCTGCCCCAACACCCCCAAGGAAATGCTGGCATTAGGAACCTCCTGAAGCAGCTCCACAGTGTTATATCCAACCACTGTGTTCAATGGCTCTTGATGAGTTTTTTCCTCCAGGAATGTTAAACCATTTTTAAACCATTTCTACTTCTAACATTCAGCAGCGATGAATTCCACAGCTTGCATACTGGGGCAGCAACCTAATTCTGCTTATTTCAGATTCATTTTCCCTGACAGCCCAGGATATTCCATGACTCTGTGATCTCAGCTTTATGAGAAGCCACAAACAATCCCTCCTCGCTCACCTTCTCTGTAGCTTATTATTTCAGGGCCTCCATCTCTGCTAACCCTTTCCCAGGCAGAAAAGTCAATGGATTAGGTCCTTTGAGAACAGAAGCTTTTCTACACCTCTTCGAGTGTGTGTGCTGCCTTTTTGCTGCCCTGCTTGATCCCTCCCAGAGCAGCAGGCCAGTGATGCATGCGGCACTGGCTGTGGAAGCATGAGGAATTTATGTCCCGCTTTGTTCTCTGTTCCCTCCTTAACGGTCCATTTGGCTTATTGGAGCATGACAGAGCAGTGATTGGGTATTTTCAGGGAACTCTCCACATGGACAATGGGATTTCTTCCCTCAGGGACAATAGTTAGGACCGCCCATAACTTTTTAGGGCATTATCTGGGCTCTCTCGCCCTCCCCCAACACTCCTCTGCTGACCAGCACTAACCTACACCTTCTGTGTCTGCACTCAACACATCTTGTGAAATCCTCCTGTAATTTGTGCCACTGATTCTCACTCTGGCCAGACTGAGCAGCACTATCAGCAACTTTGTCCCACCACCATTCATTCTGTTCCCCATCATCAAGATGCACTGAGCAGCTCAGCCTCACCTGGGACTCCTGACCCTGCCAGCCAAGAGCTGTGCCCAGCAGCTCAGTTTCTGCAAAAAGTTTCAGCAAGTGAACTTTCCAAAAGCTTTTTGGAAGTCCCAGGACTCCTCTAAACAATTCTTCTGCCACAACAATTTCTTCAAGCCCATCTCTTCTCATTCCAACTGCTGAATTTTAACCATAACAAGCAGTGCAAAACCCACACCCACTCCCCTGTATCAGCCCCTGCTGCTCCTCACCTTGGAGGCCTCACTAAAGGCTGGCCCATGTTTACCAGCTTAACACTTATCTGGTCCCTAAGAGGTCAGTTTTACAGCCCAACTTGTAGCACAGTAATTGAATGTTTGAGTCCCTCTAAACTCTGGGAGATCCATTCTTTAGCACTTGCTGTTTATGGCAAACTGGTAAGTGGAACTGCTTCTCCTCAGGCTTCAACCTGATGTGGATTCCCCAACGTGGCTCCTGTAGAGGCTCCTCGATGTCGCAAGTCAAGTCAACAGCAGCACAAGGAATTTGGCTCTTCTGCAGTCCTTCTGTACTGAATGTACCTTCCCAAGTCAGTTGCTGGCTTTCAACACCTCTGAAACCTTTTCTGCTTCTGCAACATTTGAAAGCATTTTAAGGTTTTGTCTTTAACTAGTTCTTCCTCAATCTCTTTTTTCCCTACTTTCATTTGTTCTGCATTAAATGTGCCAACACTGGTGCTCTTTCCCACTGCCCTCACTTCTACATCAGCATCTTCTTCATGCTACCTAATGATACGTTTTTTGCTCTTTTAAAGTACCTGTGACACACATGATCTGCATTTCTCTAGCTCAATAATACGGTGCTGGCACACACTCGATTCCTGTAGCTCCTCCTTTTGGTTTTTGCAAGCTCCTCCATACCAAAGACAGCACAAAAAGAAAAATATAGTTTATTTCTTCCCATGCTGCTTGACTAGTACAAGAGAGGAGGCATCAGAAATGTGCAAAATAATTCCCTGAAAGAGACCTCGGGAGGTTTCCAGTCAAACTTCCATGATCAAAGCAGAATCTGCAGCATTAGATCAGGGTGCTCAGATTTCCTAGGCAAGTCTTGGAGATACTCAAGGATGGAAACAACATGGCTTTTACAGACAATCTGCTTAAAAGCTCCTTCTATCCAGTTGGAACCTCTTGTTTTGAGTTTGTGCCCATTTATCCCTTATCCTCTCCTACCTCTCAGTGTCCTGACAACCTCCTCATAGTTACCAGAAGCTGCTGTCAGACCCACCCCCAAAACCCTCTTGCTTCCCCAGTGGAAAACCCTCAACCCCAGCATCACCTCATGTGGTGAGTGCTGCAATTCCCTCACCGAACCGATGATCCTTTGCTGAACTCACTCCCCTTTGTTGCTGTCTCATATCGAGGGGGGGGAGCAAAACTGCCCAGGTATTTCAGGTGTGGTCTAACAAGCACTGACTAGAGAGGGCTGATCACTGCCTCTGATCCTGCTCACACAGCCCGGGATGCAGGTGGCCTCCAGGGCACACTGCTGGCCCTGTCCAGCTCACCAGCCACTGGCATTTCCTGGCCCTTTGTCCCAGAGCTGCTCCCCAGCCAGGCAATGCCTGACCCACATCCCAGCAGTGGGAGCAGAACGTGCCATCTGTCCTTGCTGAATTCCTCTGGCTCTGCTCCTGCAGGGCTCTCTGGACAGCAGCCCTGCCCTCAGGACATCAGCTGCCTTCCCTCCAGTTTGGTGTCACCTGCAAACTGCTTGTGCAGGTGTTCTGCAGCCTCCTCCAGGTCACAGGGACAGATCCTGCACCAGACCTCAGAATTCCGGCCCTACAACCGCAGAGAAGTATCAGGGACTTCAGCATATTTGTAAAAGCATGACAAAATAGAAGGGTAGCTGACTCCATTCCTCTTACCCTAACATCCACTAAATGCAATTCTGCAATCCTGGGCTCTCAAAGGGACCTCAGGGACATCCATTGCCTTGAGCCCTCAGAAAACATTCTTCTCTGGCAATCTGTCACCCAAACAGATTGTGGGAAGGTTCACACTCTTTGGGGAGAAATTGCCACTGAAGTAGTAGCTGTGAAGGCCAAAGCTCCACGGTCAATGAATCTCCCAGCACTTCCAGACTTGTGCTGCTGCAGTGTCATCAAACCACTCAATAAAACTCCAAGAGCTGTGGGAGCAACACACAGAATTCCTGGTAACATCAGGAACAGGTACACTGTGGTACAAGTACATTAACAGAATACACAACAACATTTTATCAAACAATCTGCCCTCCTTCACTCCCAGAGCAGCACAATGACAACACCACTCTTGACCCTGTCTCACCCTTACACCTTCCTTCTTCGTACCACAAACTGCATCTGGTAACACTTCTGAGCTGAAGTTCAGGAGCAGAAAGGGTTCACAAAACATGAAACACCTTCAGAATAGTGCAATCAGTCTAAAGGGAAGGCAAAATTTCCAGGAAAATCCACAAACAACCAGCCCATCAAGCTGCCAGGCCACAGGCAAAAGTTCAGGCCCAGGGCTGCAGTGCTGCACTCTCCAGCTCCCATCACAGCAGACCATCTGCAAATCTTCCTGTGGTTTCTACAAACTCCAGTCATTTGGGCTGAAGCAAAATAAAATGTTAGCATTAATATGTTTTTAAATATATCTTCCACACAGAAAAAGCAGCCAGCGCATGAAAAACCTAGCAACACCATTAAAAGGCCAAAGGAGTAATGGAATGATTAGAGACACTGCTTGAACTTGGGGTGCTTGCTCATTTAAAATCTCTTTCCAAAGCCATAAGCCAGTTGCCATCCAGCTCCACTGTCCTGTTTGTCCCCAGCTCTCCATGACAGGCAATGGAGCCCTGTCACTGGAGTTTCACGCTGGATGAGGGCACAGCTACATTCTGACCGCGCTCAACCTCAAACGCACAATGTACAGATGACAACCTGCAGGACATGGGCACACACCAGGACACACATCCAGAAGTGAAGGGGATCCCTGTGGGAGCAGGGCAGGGTCTGCAGATGCAAGGGCTCTCCATGACCCTCATGTGAGCAACCCTAAAGACTCCAGCTGAGGTGGAACAAGGTATCCAGAGCAACAGCCCTGCTGCTTCACCACCCCGGCCCCTCCATGTCCTACCCCTGGTGAGCTCAGAGCGCTCCTTCGTGCCCAGTTCTCACACACCACCCCAGAGCCACCCACGGCCAGAGCCCTCCTGCCCCACTGACCAGAGCATTGCCCCGAACACGCCCCGCCAGGCGGGAGCCAGCCCGTACCTCCGAGCACCGAGCCCTGCGGTGGGGCAGGGGCTGCTCCAGAGAAACACAAGGAGCTGCTGGAGCGGGTCCAGAGAGGCCACAAAGATGACGAGGGGTCTGGAGCATCTCTCTGATGAGTAGAAACGGTGGGAGCTGGGCTTGTTTAGTCTAGAGAAGACTGAGAGGGAAATCTCAGCAATCCATGCAAGCACCTCCAAGGCGGGTGCCAAGAGGTTGGTGCCAGACTCTTTTCAGTAGTGCCCAGCGACAGGACAAGCAGCAATGGCCATCAACTAAACCACAAGAAGTTCCACCTCAACATGAGGAAGAAGTTCTTTACATTGAGGGAGGCAGAGCACTGAACAGCTCCCCAGGGAGGTCGCTCTCTGGAGACATTCCAAACCCACCGGGACGCGTCCCTGTGTCACCTGCTCCAGGTGACCCTGCCTGGGCAAGGGCTCGGCCTGAATGATCTCCAAAGGTCCCTTTCAGCCCCAACTACCCTGTGATTCCGTGAGAGACATCGGGCACACACCGACAGCCGGCAGGAAACCAGCCACAGCCGCCTCCTCCCGCCGGCCCGAGCGACGAGGCTGGAAGTTTCGGCCGAGGCCAAGGCGCAGCCATGAGGCGCCGGTACCGGGAATCGCTGCGGCGGCGGCCTGGGGACCCCCCATCCCCTCAGCGCGGCCCTCACTCACCCTCCGTCACCTCCAGCACCTTCACCTGCTCCTCAGCAGCGGCTCGCACCGCCTGCACCGGGCACAGGATCCCCGTCAGCGTCTCCACCAGCGCCTCCTTCAGCCCCTGCGCCACCGGCCCCGCTCCGGGCCCGCCGCCGCCTCCCGCCATCGCCGCCCCCTCCGCGGGCCGCGCGCGCCAAACGCACCGCGCGCCGGGAGGAGGGGCCGGGCCGGGCACCCCGCACAGCGCCCCCTGGCGGCGCGGCGGACCGCGGCGGCGCGGCCGTCCCGGCTCAGGGAATGGCGAGCGCGCCCCGGCTGAGGCGGGGCTGGGAATGGCCCACCGCGGGCAAGGGAAGGCGGGCTGCGCAAGGGGCCGCGCGGAGACAGGCAGCGCTTCTTCTGGGACAAACCTCCTTCTCGTAGTTCCTGGCGATCGGCACAACCCGGTGCGGCACCGGCGCAGGAGTGAGGCCGAGAAGTGGGCATGGGCTGTGCGTGACCAGCACCCTCAAAGCCTCCGACCCATTGCCAGAAGGGTCTGAAAGAAGGGACTGTGCATGCTTTCATGTGCATGGAAAGCGAGAAACCTGGGTCAGGGTGGGGGAACCTGTCCAAAAAATGGTACCCCCCAAGCAGGACCCCGAACATCCCATCGGCCGGACCGATGCAGCAGGATCACCATGCTGGAACCAGGACTGGTGATTGATTGATTGATTGATTGATTGATTGCTCTCTCCTTCTTTAATTTATCTCTTCCTTTCGCTCTTCCTTTTCCTCCTACCCCTTTATCCAAACCCCACTGCCATGGGCTTATAGAGTAGCGCAGGGATTAACACAGCAATTTCCATGACAAGTGGGTGATTTATGAATAAAACTTTGATTTTTTGTGGATTCTCTGACTTTTGTCCCTTTCCACCACAAGCATTTAGAGATCTTGGGTGCTCCCTCCCCCTTAAGGGTGGAATGTCATTGGGGGAGCAGTTACCGGGGGCTGAGGCAGTGCCCAGGGTCCAGTGGAGCACCCGGAGCCCCCAGAGAGTCCAGTGGACCCCAGAGCAGAGACCCCCTGGGGTGCAGGGACCGGTCATAGGGAGGAAAAGCCTTGAGTCCCTCACAACCTTTTTTCCCACACGTAGATGTGGTGAACACCCAGTGTGAGCCTTGAGGAGCCCACCTGTGTTTTCTGCAGCTGTTTATTTAGAAAGTATAAGCAATTTTACAAAGCATTACAAGTATTAAAAAGCAGTATTGGCACATGCAAAGTGGGCTTCTTACCTGAGGGATGGTGATTCAGTTGTGTTTTGGGATGGGGATAGTTCCCACACACTGTGGGAAAAATACTGTGAGGTGTTCTGTACCCAGTAATGATTTGGTCATTAAGTCCCCAGGAGTATGACAGCGATTTGTCTACAGACACAGGCCAGTACCAGGGGTGAGCCTGGCAGCCACGTTCACAGAATCACAGAATCGCTCAGATTGGAAAAGCCCTCCAGGATCATCAAGTCCAGCCAGTGCCTGATCCCCACCTTGTCACCAGCCCAGAGCACTGAGTGCCATGTCCAGTCATCCCTTGGACACCTCCAGGGATGGGGACTCCAACACAAGTCCCTTCCAATGTTTAATCACCCTCTCTTAAGAACCCCTGCGCTGCTGCATTATGCACTTTTACACTTAGACCACCTCCATCCTGGGAGAACACCTCTTTCCACTGAGAGCCCATCCATATTCCAGTCATGGTGGTGGATGGTGTTCCTTGCCCACGACACCTTCTGCTTGAAAGGTCTCGAGGGTTATCAAGTGAGCCCCTGGTAACTGATGTGCTACCACCAGGAGTGTCTGGGGTTTAGTCTTGTTCTTGCACTGTCTAATAATAAATGTCCAAGGCCAGGTTGGACGGGGCTTGGAGCCACCTGGTCTAGTGGAAGGTGTCTCTGCCCACAGCCCGGGGTGGAACAAGATGGGCTTTAAGGTCTCTTCCAACCCAATCCAGTCTGAGATTCTGCAATTCCATGCACGTAACTTTTGCAACCTGAGCTGAAGATTTTCTGTTAAAGGAGAAGGAGCAACTTGAGATACTACGCAAACCCAAGCCTGGGTTCAGTTCCCTGCAGGCACAGTGAGTGTCCCGCTGCCCCCCATCCTGCAGCCCCACGGCCGCCCCGCTCCAGCCCTTCCCCTCTGCCAGCACAGGGGCTGGATCAGCAACAGAATCCCCAGGGGCAGAATCCGCCCTTCCCAGCACCAACCCCGGCCCTGCTGGAGTCCCCTCCTCACCTTCCCTGCCTGGTCTCCAGGCCTGGGCAGCTCCTCCAAGGGCAGCCTCACATCAACAAAGACAGCAGAGGGGACACAAAGTGCCTTGGAAGCTCCTCTGTGCTCACCTGAGACACTGCCTGGGCAGCCGTGGTGAAAGCAATCAATCCCCCAATCCCAGTTACACAAACTTCCCACACATGGATTTCCTTCAGCAGAAGTTGGGCTGATGGGCCCCATCTTTCCCCCTAAACAAACAGGACCAGGGGCTCAGGCCACCCCCAGCACTGCCTATACCCCAAACAAGCCATGTTCTCCCTGGCAGAGCAGACAGACTGGACAGCAGAGGCCATTCCCAGCCAGAGGCATGGGCACAACCACGACAGGCTGGGATTTTTGTAGTGAGAGAAGGGCCCATTTCAGCCATGCTGCTCAATCCAGACTGGGCCCTGCCCTGAGCAGCACAGCCAGGGAGCTCATCCCATCCCTCTGTCATTGCTGGCCCCAGAGAGGTCTCTGCAAGGGGAATATTTTATTTTTCTCTCTTGTTCTTCCCAATCCAAAACGCTGCTTCTGCTGGAGGAATAAATACATATTTATGTAAGTGTAACTTCTGCAAGCTCAGGGTCATCACTCGTCTCTGCACTGTCCCAGGATTTTGGCTTAGTGGAAAACATAAGTGAGCTCCTGCTGCACCAAAATCAGTGAGGCAGGAGGTCCAGGTCTCTTCTCCCAGGAAACAAGGGACAGGACAAGAGGAAGCAGCCTCAAGTTGCTCCAGAAGAGATTCAGGTTGGATATGAGGGAAAATTTCTTCCCAAAAGGGTGGTCAGGCCCTGGCACAGCTGCCCAGGGCAGTGGTGGAGTCACCACCACTGTGGCACCTGGGGACATGGTTTAGTGGTGAACATGGCAGTGCTGGGGGAACGGTTGGACTCGATGGTCTTGAAGGGTTTTTCCAACTCTACTGATTCTGTGATTCTCTGATTCCATCACACCAGGCTGTCACTGGCTCTCAGTGCTGGCTGCCAGCATCAGATCTGACACATCTCTGCAAGGATCTGTTAGGAAGGGACAAAAATTATCTCAATGGGAACTCTTTCCTCTGCCTTACAAACACATTGCAAAACCAGAGGATGCAGTTTAGAGAGAGGAGGGGTATCCCAGAGCAGTGCCAGTCTAGCCCATCATCCTTTTAGCTGAAGTGGTGCATAACCACTCTGAGTGCACCGACCCATTCTTCCGTAACTGTAGAGACTCCATTTATTTGAATCTTCCAGGCTTTTCCAGGTTTGAATTCCCACCCGTTTGGGCATTGCACAGGCTCTTCACAAGTTTCTGCAGGGCTCCCTCCTGCAAAGTCAGCACTCAGAGCTTGCTGGTCAAACACTGTACTGCCTCCAAGCCCAACCCAGCTCTGCCATCCCTTCTTCTGACCTTCTTGAGGGAGGACAGTTCCCTCACCACAAAAGACATTCATGGCATGCAAAGGTATTTTATGATGAACTCTCTGCTTCCCCCTGTGCTGTTTCAGCTCACAGGCAAAGCACAAGAGCTCTGAGCTTGCCTCGCAGACCCATGCCAAGGAAGACCCCACAGGAAGGCGGCATGGGACTGCTGGAACCAGCAAAAATTCCCCTAGAAGTATCAGGGCAGCACACCGAGCAGGCAAAGGATCAGCCTGAGTTACAAGGTGTTAGCCCAGCCTGTCCCCTGCTTGGTTACAATTTAACTCCAGACAGTAACAAAAACATGAAAACCCAAAATCCCAACAGGCACCAAAGCAGCCCAAACACCTGACCCACGCTCTCCAATACTGGTTTTATCTTCAATAAAGCCTGGATGATGGAGAGACTCTTCAAGTGAGTTCCATGTGCTGTAGACGGGGCTGCTGGTTTTACTTGTACACATTTAGAAGCCCAGCTCTCACAGATTTCAAGGGACAAGCGTGCACACACACACACATATATAAAATCTGGCCCAGTATTATGATTAAACAAACAGCCACATTCCTTTAAAACACTACTGGCAGCAGTTTTTCAGAACTTGAAAAACTGAGGTGCACAAGGAACCTTTGTGAAGCTGCACCTCTGAATTCAGGGTACGTCGCTATTACTTTTCAACCACCTTGCAGCAAACCTTCCTCTCAGCAAGCGGAATTCTGGACCTGGCAGTCTATCACATGAGCACATGGGCTTTTCTTTTTGTCATAAAATATTTGTTCCTTCTACCCAAGACCTTTTTGCAGGAACTCCCTGATCCCAGTCTTGTCTGTCTCTAAGAGCGGTTGAGTGTTGAATCTGCAGTTCTCTTCTTCTCCTGTGGCTGCTTTATCTCCTCTTCCAGACAGATTTTTATCTCCATTGATGCTGCTCTCGGTGAGGAGCTGTTCCTTCACAGACTGACGTGTTCACATCCTCAAGGAGAGCTCTCAGTATGAGACTTGTTCCATTCTGAGTGAAGGATAATGCCATTTTTCAGGGCTGTACTTCAGCCACTCTCTCAGAACAGCACACTCATTTCTAGACTCACAGAAGAGCTGTCTCAGCTCCTTATGCTGCTGTGTGGAGGTAGCCCCTTCCTGAATCCTGTGTGACATGTGTAGTTGTGTCCTACAGACACATCTCCTGCAGCCAAACATTAATCATTGCAGTTTGTTGGTGTTTTGTGTGCCCTGGCAGGGTCCTGGCAGCTGAACCTCTGCTGGAAGCCCCAGTTCCCCGAGCTGCACTGACCCTGGAGCAGCCCAAACACCCAACAAACACTCTCCAACATTGATTTTATCTTCCATAAAGCCTGGATGATGGAGAGTCTTCGAGTGAATTTCATGTTCTGTGTTCAAAGGATAAGCCCATAGAAAGACAGAATCCCAAACTGGTTTGGGTTGAAAGGGACCTTAAAGCCCACCCCATCCCACCCCCTGCCATGGGCAGGGACACCTTCCACTAGCCCAGGCTGCTCCAAGTCCCGTCCAACCTGGCCTTGGACACTTCCAGGGATCCAGGGGCAGCCACAGCTGCTCTGGGCACCCTGTGCCAGGGCCTCCCCACCCTCACAGCCAAGAACCTCTTCCCAATATCCCATCTAACCCTGCCCTCCGGCAGTGGGAAGCCATTCCCCCTTGTCCTGTCCCTCCAGGCCCTTGTCCCAAGTCCCTCTCCAGCTCTCTTGGAGCCCCTTTAGGCCCTGGAAGGGGCTCTGAGGTCTCCCTGGAGCCTTCTCTTCTCCAGGTGAACACCCCCAGCTCTCCCAGCCTGGCTCCAGAGCAGAGGGGCTCCAGCCCTCAGAGCATCTTTGTAGCACCTAAATAGGTGGAACCAAAGCCCTGCCTCTTCCTTGGGTGAGTTATTGGTGCTGTGTGGTCACACTGGGCTGTTCTGATGCTCCCGGGGTACGATACAACACAGGGCACATCCCATGGACTAAAGGTGGCACAGCAGGTACAATCTCAGGGTCTTGGCAGATGGTATAGGCAGGCTTTAGATCAGAGTTTTCAGCCTCAAATCCACAGGTAGGGTAACTTAATTTCCTTTTTGTCTTGTTTTATGATTAAACTAATGTAGAGGCCATAAACTATTCTTATTAAATAAAGAATTAGGATCTGATCAGTCCAGCGAGGTTTGATGTACTTGGCTGCTACATCAGAAAAATGAATAAAATAAAGAAAAGCAACAGAATGAGGTGAGATAGACCTTCTTCCTGTTCTAGCTTAGCCTGTGGAAATCTGGGGTGCACAAAAGGAGAGGTGAAAGGGGCAGCTCATCCTCCCAGACTCCGAGCATGTTCTGCCCTCGTCACCCTCCCTGAGGATGAGGAATGTGCAAAGGGCACCACAGCAGAGCCCACCCCAAAGAGAACAAACCTCTCTCTTGTTTTGCTTAACAGAAGTCAAACCCCGATTTCATCAAGTTGAACATCAATATGGGGATGAAACCCAAGGGCAGGGTCTGTGGCATGGCAGGCACTGTCACCTCTTCTAGCCTCCAGCCACTGTCTGGGGGTCACAGCTCTAGCAGGAAATAAGGTGCCAATCCTTCAGCAGTCCTGGGCTGCAGGCACAGGTCACCCATGGAATGGGGTTTCAATTTCTTGAAAAATTTCAAGAAACAATGTGGTCATTTCCAAAAACTTTGCACTTCAATTCTACTGCACCCAGTAATCCTGATAATAAATGCTGTTGTTGGGACCCCAAAGGTCTCCTCTGACCCCCTGAGTCCCCAAAGTGCCAGTGTTCCATTGGTCCTGTACAGAATCACCATGCTGAACTTAACTGCATCCCATTTCCTCTGGCACTTTTTGATAAACAGCCATTTCTCCAATGGAAAAAAATAAAGGGGACACAGAGAAACTTCTGTTAACGATTCAGCTGCATCAGACATTGTGCCAGCTCCATTTCCAGCTCCAGTTTGTCTGTCTGTCCCCTCTGAAAGGAATTTATTACACAGCAGTGTTTTTCCCCAGCTCAGACTGTTATCTCAGCATTGCACAAAGATTCTTCCAAGCAAAAAGAGAAAAGAAAACCCCAATTCTCAAAGCATCCTTTTGGTACTAAAATAAAAGGATCAGTTATACCATGGAAGCATAGACACAACTCACGTACACAGGCTCAAGGCTCTGCCCCACCCCAGCACTTTCAGACAGATCATTTGGGCCAGGTTGAATATTCTTCTAACAGCTAAAAATGAATGTTAAAAAAAAAAAAAAAAAAAAAACCACATCCCTGTGGGACCTAATTCCTGCTCAGTTCTGATCCCACCCACAGACCCTCCATGTCACCATCAGCCATAGATGCTCTAAAGCTCTGCCCTACCCCAGTGACTCTGTGCACTTCTGCCCATGGGAAAAGGGGTAAAACCAGCAGGGAAAAAACTTACCAGCAATTCCTCCTGGTGACGAGTGGACAGAACACCAAGCCCACCACAGTTCTGGTGAGGACAAGCTGTCATATGGAGAGTGCTTTCTCTGACACAAAGATCTCCAGCCCTCCCGTCTCCCAGGGCTCCAGAAGTTTCACCTCTGGCAGGCCTCGGAGGCACATCCCTGCCACCGGGCCATTTCCAGCTGTGTTCTGCAACAGTGATTGCTCTCCAAGGGATTTCAGGTGCAGCCCCGTGTGTGAAGTGCCTTGGGGGCCTGAACACCCAAGCTCTGCTGCCCAGAGGTCCAGCCTCCTCCAGCAGCACCGTGGTGCCACACCTGCAGTGCCCCAGCTACAGGCCCTGAACAGCCTTTGGGAGAACCAGAACCAGTCCAGAAACCTCCTTATTCCTCAGGCTTCTGGGCTAAATGCAGGCAGAAGCAGCTGAAGGGAGTCCGCCCACAGGCAGAGCAGAGCTTGCTGTGGCCACCAGCCTGGGCTGTGCAGAGCCAGCTCCCTGTGGCCCACAGGGAAGGTCACGGTGGCCACCAGCCCAGGTGGCGGGGGAGGGTCTCTCCTTTGCTGCAGCTGGACGGGGCTGGCAGGAGAAGCTGCCCCACACCTTTGCCTCCTGTGTGAACCCCCATTGCTGCCCCTGCCAAGCCCCAGATGGTACCTTCAGTTCTTCATGCGCTCAACCTGCAAGTAACTTCAGCTTTGGAAAAGCTTTGCAAAAACCCTGGAAAAGCTTTTTTTTTTTCTTTTTGGTGTAACATTTTGACCTCCCTCATCCTTCCAAACCTGAACAGACAACAAACACCACAGCTTCTGCATTGCTTCTTTGAAAGGTGAATTTTTCTTGGATAAGAGAACCCATCCATGCAGTGTAGATTCAGAGGGAAATAAAACTGCATTTCAAACTCTCTAAAAACACCAACATTTAATTTTATAACATAACCAGGGGTTTATTCCACAATATAAACTGCAACATTTGATACAAGCTACCCAAAAAAGGAGAAAGCCAAAATACAGCTTGTGGCAATTACTTTACAGATTTTTTTTCCTGTCTTCTACATCACAGGGCCCTCAGTGACACTAGGATCTAACATTTGCTGTCTGTACACCAACCAATGCTAGAAGCAACACGCTGTTCAATTGTCATTCCAGTCACTGAAACCAGACATAGAAGTTATTGCTCAGATAAATAAACCTAGTCTACGAAAAACAAAGTGGAAAAAAACTAAAGTCTCCAAAGAGTTAACAGAGTAAACAGGGATTTCCTCAAAAGAGGATTATTGGAGAATTCATGGTGCAGGGGTTTTTTTGTTTGTTTTTGCACCCAAACCAAGCTGAATTAAATACGCCGGTAAATCCCAGAGGTAACTGAATGCTGTACAATAAAGGTGCATGTGTCAAATGCCTTCCCAATCGGTGGAAAACCCTGCAAACAGTCAGCATCTCAAACCTCAACAACCACAAACAGATCAAGGGAAAATACAAAAGTGTCAAAAATTGTTTTGAGTTCTGGAAAATGATCCCATAAGGATAGAAGTAGCACCATTTGCAATCTGGTTCTTAAACCAGCCCCTGTGGCTTAACTGGAAAACTGGGAACCTTCTTTACTCGAGTCCTGAAGGGTTTATGGGGGTTTTACTTCCGGTACTGGGCGTCCTTGCCGGCGCAGCTGGCGCAGATGTAATCCTCCTTCTCCGCCATCTCCGGGGAGATGCCCACACACACCTGGTGGAACCACTGGTTGCAGCTGCCGTCGCACTGGACCCAGTCGACCTGGTGAAGAGCAGACACAGGGGTCAGAGCCAGGCCAGGCGAAGTCCCCCTCACTCGTGGGTCATCCTGGGGCTCCTGGTCTATTTACATGAGAAATGTCCTGTTCCACAGCTGGCTGGTGCTGGACATTCACCGTGCTCCCTGCTCTCTGGGGCTGTGGGCAGGGCACACCCTCCCTTATCTCCCCATGGCTTTCCCACCTATCATAGACTGAACCGTCCCTCTTCTCCATTTCCAGCATGGGTGGGCCTGAGCAGAGCCCCAGCCACTGCCCCAACCCACAGAGCCCATCCACACCTGCATCCCAAGAGCAGTGATGGACACAGCGTCTGCACAGCCCCACCTGCCCCTTCCCACTGCGTGCAGATGTTCTGATGTCACAGAGCTGCTCCAGGGCAGGTGGGGCCGGTCCTGCCCGTCCCAACTGCACAGACATTGGCCCTGGGTTAGCCGGGGCATCCCATTCCCCTCATGAACAACTTTTCTGCAGTCAAACAGTCCCAGGACAGCTCCCTGTCCCAGATCCCAGCACTCGGAATGCCACGGTGGGTCTGCCCCTCCTGACCTCATCCCCCTCGGGCTGGAGGCAGTTCACAGCTGGGCAGATGGCATCCTCATCCTCGGAGTCCTCCTGCTCCGAGAACGACGTGTCTGAGGGCAGCAGGTGGCTGTCACTGGAACGCTGCAGCTCCAGGAGCCGCTCCCGCTCTCTCTCCAGTTTGTTACTGCACAGATCCTTTGAGTGACTCAGTTTCAGTTTCTTCTTTTTGGGTGTTCTCATCTTTTTTACTCTCGCTCTCTTCTCACCATAGAAGCTCTCTCTCTCGAAACGCCGCTTCAGTTTTCTCTCCATGTAACTAATCCCATCCTTTTTCCCTCGGCAACACTCATTCTATGGGAAAGACATTTTGGCAAGGTTGGAAGTATGCGGCTAACACCCATTATCCTGTTATTCCATACCCTGATTTTAGGCATAGGTTTAAGTACAAGTGCAGTGTTTGACAGTGCTGCATTTTCAGTAGCCTGAGATGTGTAAGAGGAGCCAAGGGCAGGGTCAGGCCCCAGGGACAGAACTCAGAGAAAACCATCCTCATTTCTTGCCTCTGAGCCCACGGCTTCCACAGCAGCTCCCCAGGAAAGCCTCAACACAGAACGAGAGTCAAGTGTTCAAGGCCAGGATGGCACTTGGAACAAGCTGGTCTAGTGGAAGGCGTTCCTGCCCATGACAAGGGGTGGAACAAAATGAGCTTTAACGTCCCTTCCAACCCAAACCAGTCTGGGGTTCCACAATTCTATGAAATCAGGACAGATGTATTTAAAGTACAGAGACTGACCATAAACACATATCTAAATTTCAAAAACGTATTAGGCCACATATTGTATTCAATAATTTGTAACTAATTCCTTATCAATTTCTTGACTCTTTTTGAACAAGGAAAATGCATTTTCATGGAAGTGCAGCCACACACACAAACCCCTGTAAAGCCCATGGGCTGAGGTAGAGCTCTTCCCTCAGAGTGCCCCAGCTCAGTGCTGCTGTTGGACACTTGCCTTCTCATTCGTGGCGGCGCCAGGTGACTTCTGCTCTGGCTGCAGGGCAGGGCTCTGCTTCGTGAACAGGGTCTGGTACAGCTCCTGGATCTCGGGCAAAGAAACCTGCAGCAGCTGGGCTTCCATCATCAGCTCGTCCAGCTCAGTGCTAATGACTAGTGTGAAAGACAAGGAGACACAGCAGAATTTTTCAGTGCAAGCGCTGACAAGAACTGCACAGATAATGAAAAATCTCTGGTAGCACAATAAAAAATGGTGAAAGACTTTAAATCTGCAACTGTATGAGTTAGTTCTTATCTGCTCCCTCTTGACTGCTCACTTTGAACAGCACGGTCAAAAGGAAAGATAAAGGCTTGCACAGAAGTTCCTGCACTGTGGCTCAGCACCCTGACATGCTCCCATTCCCTGCTGGTTCAAGGATAAGGCATTGCCATCATTCCTGGCAACTTCTCCTGCTTCAGGAGCCACAGGAGTGTGACAATCCCCTCACTACCTAATGAGTGGGTAAGATGAACAAACTGAGTGAGATCTGTACAGGAAGCCATGAGAGGAGAGGAAGGAAGGCTGAGAGGATGAGCCTGGTGATAAGGTCCTGCTCTACTGTCACTACCCGCTGCTGCTACTGGCTCCAAAGCTCATGCGGGGCTCTGAAACAGTCCCGGCTGGGGAGGCCAAAATCCTTGTATAAATAACAGCTTATTAACACAGCACAACTCAAATATGAAAAATAAACCTGGTGACACAAAGAACTGCCTTGTTTGATGCGAACTGTAACATTCCATTGAAATGGCTTTTCTAACACTGGTATGGGCTAAGCTGCACAGACATGAAGGTAAGTCTAGACTTGTGTCCCTGGAGCATTATGCATCAGGAGGGAAGAAATAATAAATAACCTCTGTCACAGTCATAAAATGATGCAATTCACAGCTTGTCTGTTAGTCCAACCCACTGAGTCTGAGCTGAGGATGGCCCAGAACCTGTGCTGAGTGACCCCAGCAGAGCAGTCCCACAAGGGCTGGGGCAGCTCCAGTCTCTGACAGCTGGACAGCTGTGCTGCAGCAAAGCTCACATGGACGTGTGTCCTGTGGATTAAGTACCCCATGGCCTCCAGCACCACATCCCTGCTGTTCCCATCAACCTCCTACACTTCCCGTGGTCCCTTCCCTTTCCTTCCCCCTTCTGCAGCTCGGCTGGAGCACAGCCTGGGGCAGCTGCTCCTGTGGGAAGGGGCCAGCTCTCCTGATTCCTCTTGTCCCATTGTGCCACACCTTTTCATTACAGATGGGAAATTTCTATCCTTGAGCAATGCACCCCTCTGCCAAAGCTGGACACTGAGCTCCAAAATTGCTGAAGAGATGGAGAAACAACCAACAACCTGCTCAGCCATGTCCTGGTGACCAGGACACCCTCCCTCCTCCCCCAAACACAGGGGAAAAAAAGGAAGGGGTGGGGGGAAACCCCACAAAGCAAAGTGAAGATTACAAACCATGAAGTGGGATGCAGTGCTGTCCTGTAGAGAATGGAGAATGCAAATAGACGGTTCTGTTATCCCAGTCATGAGGCATGGAGAATGACATTGCTCCAATTGTCTGTGATACCTAGAAAACAAAATGCAGACAGTTTCACTAAATGCGGAGTTTGAAGCGTGGAATAACTGTGATAGGATCAATACTTGTTTCTCTTACAGCTACTGAAATCTTGTATCTCACTGCCCTGGTCCAAAGACTGGAGCCCTGCCCTGCCCAGGCACGGACACACCAACAGCGAACCCTGCACCTCCCGACACTGCCAGAGGCATCTCACCAGGAGCCTTCCACAGCACCCTCGACCTCACTAACCCAAGTGCCTGGGCCCCTTGCAGAATATGGCTCTCCTCAATTCCCACTGCTGCTCTCACGGGAATTTTTCAAACTCACCCACATTCCTCACTTTGGCCAGTGTCAAAGCAGCTCAACTCCAGTGGTTATTGGAAGAGCTTCTTGTGGGGGAGTGAGTGTTGAATTAGCCCAGGTGACAGGGAAAACAGAACTGGGACAGGACAGGACAGCCATGGTGAGACACTGGATTCACCAGAGAACCACCTCAAATCCATGGCGATGGAAGTTTCAGCTCACACCTGTGCCCAGGTGCGCTGGGGCCTGGCTCAGAAGGGTCCCTGGCTCAGGCACGCTGAGGGACCGAGGCAGAGGCACATGGTCGGATGCTCTTCCACCAAGCTTCCCAGAGACCTCTGATTTGGGAAACGCAGTCACAAGGACCTGGACTAGCCCAGCCAGATACATTCTGATTTGGAAGGTTTACTGACTTAAGGTCCAGACCCCTCAAAAATGGTTACACTGCTCTGGGTGGGAGGAACCTCAGAGTTCCATGCTGAGCTAGTATCATCGTGCTAATAAAACTAAACTCACTGTTTCAATTTCTGGCCCAACCATCAACTTACATTTCCAAAAGCTTGGCCAGTTCTTTTCAGCTACACTAGCTGATCTAGCAAAAAGATACTTTCAGACCTAAATGACCAGAAAAATTATCTTAAATACCTAAACATATTTTAATTTCTATATCTTGATTTGCCTGCTTGAAAAATTTGGTCACCACAAGCCATTGGCACAGCTGAGTGAATGAGAAGCAGCTACAACACCCCGTCAGGCATGTGTGGCATGGTTTATGTTTCAACATAAGTGAATGCGAAAACACAAACTCAGCCTAACTGTAAGCAGACTGGACTAGCAAAACTAAGGTGTTTCAAAATGTAAAAGCAACAGAGTATATTCCATTTCGGGGTGTTTCATGTTCTTTATACAGCACAGAGCTTTGATTTCTGATATTTTTCTGCATTTGTTATCTCAGGAAAATTGTTTAACTCCTTTCCTTCTTTGTGCTTTTTGCTGAAAGATCTTCACTGAAAAAAGACAAACTCCCTCGCTACCCCACCTGAAACAGCTGATGTGGCTAAACCCAGCAATATGAGCAGAATATTCAGCATGGGAGGTCTAGTGGAAGTGAGGAGAAGCAGCAAAGGATGAAGACACTTTGTTGCAAACAACCTTGTCTTGAGAGCCAAGCTGGTAATGCACAGGACAGTTTGTGCCTCTGTCAGTAATTCTCAGCACTTAAAATCCTCATTGAATACTTGTAGGAGCAGAATATAAAGACCAACTGAATAGTGAGCACTCCAGAAACAATAACTCAGCAGCTCTGTCATTAGTGGTGTCACAGCAGAACAGAGGAGCTGGAAGAGGAGAGGGGAAAACAGGCTCTTTGGGAGGAACTGTTCCTGGGCTCCAGCAGAAGGGAAGCTGCTGCTGGGGCACACACACATCCTGGCTGAGGGGTACAGCAGGACCCAACTTCTGACAGCTGTAAAGCAGGAACAAACCCTCCGTCTTGTCGGGATTTGTAGGGAGCTACAGCGGACCCAAACCCAGAGCAGGTTACCCCGTCCTTGCCGAGCCTGTGCTCCCCATGCCAGGAAGCCCAGCCCCGGCCCAGCCTCACCTTGTTTGTCTCTGGCAGCTGGCCCACCGAGGCTTGCCACCTGCTGTACAGTAATCCTGAGCCAACTTTGTCCTGGATGCGTTTTAGATTCCCTGAATACAACATTTGTTGTGCTCTGTGCTGCCAGTTCACAGTTCTCTCGATCATGTAGCGCAAGGCATCCCCCTCGGGCAGCCGGACGCGGATGCGCTGCAGGGACGCCAGCAGAGGCAGGATCTTCTCCAGAGGCGGCTTCTCGGAGCGGTGGCAGTGCGGGCACAGCCACACGCGCGGTCCCGGCGCGGCGCTGGGCACCGGAACGCAGCCGGTGTGGAAGAAGCCCCTGCAGAGCTCACACTGGATCATGGGAGCGGCCGGCTCCTTCTGGCACAGACACACCTTGAGCTCGGCGTCCTCCTCGCTCGACAACACCTTCACCTCGTTCGCCGCTCGCAGGGCACGCAGCGCCTCCATCTCCCTCAGCCGGGCTTCTCCCAGCGTGGCCATCTGAAAGGGAGTCAAAGGATGGCATCTCCAAGGGAACACTGCTTGTTACAAACAGGGTGCCCTCTGCTCCACCAACCCTTCAGACACGCCAGCCTTCAGGGCTTTAAATGTTGGAATGAAACAGGGATGGGGATGTGAAGTGGTGGGGATGGAAGGGCAGCAATCGAGATTGGAGAGGCAGCAGTGCGGATGTGCAGTGGTGTGACTTCAATTCCCTTCCATTTTCTCATGAGGTCCTGATAAAAAAAGCTCATCCCTTTTTAAAAAAATAGCTCCTAACCCGCTCTGTGTTCCAAGCTTTTGTGCTTTGTACTACAAAAACACAGTCTGCCTTTAAGCAGCTCAAATCCTGAAGAAGAGCAAGTCTGGACTGCAGACACTGCTCTGGGAATATGTCTCTCAACAGTCTGACTCTAGATATTCAGAAAAGCTTCCTGGGCAGTTTTCACAAATGCAAATGTACCTCTGACCCCCACCTTGTACACACTGCCCAGTGCTCAGGGGGCCGGGCGTGACCCAGGGCCCAGCCCATCCCCACAGCGCCACAGGGACACCGCAGGGACATCGCTCCAGCTCTGGGGTTCAGACAAGATGCCAACACCAAAGCACTGAATGTACAAGCTTCAAGTAGTTGCTGTACGTTAAAACTTAGATGTCCCACAATTAATAACATTCAAGCCCCACCCGATGAGCCCCTACTGCATCTCATTAGCCACAGGACATCATTACCTGGCCAAGGTGGAAGCTCTGCACTAGGTCTGCTGGAATGAAGCCCTTCTCCACCAGCAACTGAGTCTGCTCCACCCACAGCAGTGTTTCAGTGACTCCATAATGCATGAGGTTTTCTTTAATTATTTAGAGTGTTTGTTTTAATTATAAATGGTGCTAGATTATTGTGTTCTTTGAAAGGATCAGACTTGAGCAAACCCTATCCCATTTTTAATAAGGTTTAGGTATGGTAAGGGAAAACAGGTCTCCATTTTTTGTTTTCCTGTGCTTTGCTCAGCTACAGGCACTGCCTGGCAAACTGTGAGGCTGCTTCATGCACAAAACAACACATGCTGTTTCCACTGAAAGCAATTTTAGGAAGTCTGAAGCAAACATAGAAAAGTGCAGTCCCAGAAGTCCTGCAGAGCAGCACAGCAAGAACAGGGTGGAAGCCACACTCCTGCACAGGAGGCAAACAGAAACAAGGATTCAAGGAACTCAGAAGAAATTCCAGTTAGGAAGGATCTGACCACATACCGCAGATGCAGTGTCCTTGCTCTCAGAGAGCGCCCGCTCCAGGTCACTCAGCGTCTCCAGCTTAGTGCTTTTCTTCTTGCCACTTGGCACTGGCTCCTTCAGCTTCTTCTGCTTCCTCTTTAGAGTGAGCATTCCGATGTCACACCAGGGACACAATACCTGAGGGACAGAACAGCGGTGTCCCACCTGCAGCAGTGTTACACCCGCACTGTTCCTAACGCACCTTCCTGCCTGGATGCAGCCACAGGCAGCTGGTGAGAACTAGGGTCCCTGCAGTTATTCCATCAAAGATCTGAGGGATTAGGATGAGGTTATCTGGAAGGTACGGAGAGCTGAAAGGTTGGAACTTCAATTTTGTAGAATGGCCAGACCCAAACAACCCTTGTGTTTCACCCAGACTACCGGTAGAGAGAGACAGCCTCCACAGGGCTGAAACTGCAAACCCTGGAAAAGAGCAGAGGTTCCAGGGGCTGCCCTACATTCCTGTCTGTCCTGAGGAATGAGAAAGGGGCTCAGAGGGCCTCAGTGCAGGGCAGAGTGTACACTGCTCAAGGTGTGACACAGCTACAGTCATAGCTCCAGAGGGGCAGCAAACACAGCCCCAGCCTCGCCCCTGGCACACCTGAACCTGAGGAGGATGGAGCAGGTAGGAACCTGCTCACCTGCAGCTTGGCCTGATGCACTGGAGTTAGTCCAGTGCCACAGATTTGTCAGTATTCCCATATTCATATGGAAAATGTTAGACACTGGCACTGCCTGCTCTCGCTAGCCACTGATTAAGAAGAATAGAGAAAACATAGCTAAATCTTAAGCATTTTAAAAGTTTAAAACCATTATTAAAAGTATAGGTCACTAACAGAAGTTGTTAATAAAATAGTTCACGTAATCTCAAAGTGATTCTGCAAATGTACTGAATATTTACTGCTCCTTCCTGAGCACACACTGAGTCTGTGCGCCTGTGCCATGACTGATCCCCAATCCATGCCTCTTACCTCCAGAAGGGAATACGGAGAGTTCTCGCACAGGAACGTGTTTGCTGCACACTCCTTCCACGCCTGCACTTCGGCCACCAGGGCCTCCAGCCTGGGCAGGTAATCCAGGTGCACTGGGATGGACCGACCTCTCGTGACAAGCTCCGCCAGCGTGTCCAGCACGGGCACACGGCCCCCAACCTGCCGGGTTGGAAATGAGGAAATGCCGGATGCACCCAAGACACAGCAGTCACTCAGGGAATTCAGGGCAGAGCTTGTAAAAATGAATTTAATGCTCAGACAGCTCAGTGACCTGCACTATCAGTCCAACATTTGTGCTGCTTGTGCACTTAAGTCATTGACTACCCAGACAAAACTAAGAACACATTTTGGGGGCTGGGAAGCAAGAATACACTTGCCAAATGACCCTTTAAAAAGAAAACAGAACAAAACCAGAGACTGCCAACAATACAAGCAGCCTCCCAGTCTTACACTCTGCATTCACAGCAGAAAATCAAAATAATTCTGAGATCATAAAATCATAGAGTTATTAACATTGAAAAAAGATCTCCAAGATGTATTTCAGCCACTAACCCAGCATTGCCAAAGCCATCACTAAACCGTGTCCCCAAGTGTCACATCCCCATACCTTTCAAATCCCTCCAGGGATGGTGACTCTACCTTGGGCAGCCTGTGCCAGGGCCTGACCACTCCTTTCAGTGAAGAAATTTTCCCCAATAGCCAACCTAAACCTCGCCAGGTGCAACTTGAGGCAGTTTCCTCTCATCCTGTCTCTTGTTTCCCGGGAGAAAACTCTGATTCCCCTGGCTCCAGCCTTCTTTTAGGTACTGTAGGGAGCTACAACACCAGAAGACAAGTGCCAGGCCAAGAGTGAGAACCACCTCCAGTGTCCCATGTGCCACTTGGGAGCAAGCTCTGGCCATTCCCTTGGCACCCCATGCCTCGGGCAATGCAGGTATCACACACCCAGAAATAAAGCAGCAGAAGAGGTCATTCTAGAGGTAATTTCTAGAACAGGCAGTGATGTGAGACTGAAGAACTATTCACCAAAACAATCCAAACATCTCTAGCAACTTCCAAGTCCTGATATGAAGAACTTCGTGCAAGTCACAATGACTGCAGGCATTTAACAAAACCTTCACAGAACTGAAGCAAGAATTCTTGGCACAGACAGAACTAGTTTTCCACACTCAGGAGGCAGAATTTCAGAGTCCAGACCAAGAAATTAGCAAATTCCAAGAAAAAAATCACTCAAGTGCTTTCAAGACAGCCCTCAAATAGAAGTTAGTATTACATGAATTTTATTCCTTCAAAATATTTAAGCCCAGGAAAATTAGTTTTTTTAATAAAAGTTCAAAATAAGTTTTTATTAAAAGCCTAATTTAGGCCAGAGGGGCCTGAAAATATCCCTAAGTTAGATCAGAGCTCACTTTATAGAAAAAAAATGAGGACAAATGAAAATACTTGGCAATTTATACCAAAATGTGAAATCAGGGCTATCCCAGCGCCACCCTGGTCTGATCTGGGCAGTCCCACTGACCCCTGGCTTGAGCACTTGCAAGGCTGAGCCAGGAACTACTTCTGTATCACCATTCCGTACCTCAGTGTAGTACACAAAAATGTGATTAACAGGGAGCTGTTACTGAGCAACTGAGCAAAAGTGACCTTAAGGTGAAGTTCCATAATGCAATAACCTTTTAACTTTAGATTTTTGCTAATAGCTGTTTTATAGATTTTATTGCAGGCAGTTAGTTGCAAAGGTGAAGGAATACAGGTCAGAAACAGAAGCAAGAATCAGGGCAGTGAGTGTAGCTGCTCCATGGCTGAGGTAGCCAACGTCCCACACCGGGTGCTCTGAATCAGTGTGACACCGGAGCCCCGGAGCACGCACGGGGTGCGGGGTGGCTCTGGTGACATGAGCAGGGTCACTGTCCCTCCCCAGCAGCCAGGCTCACTTACCTGCAGAGCCTCCACCTCCTGCAGCCAGTCCTTGGCCTTCTGCACCGCATCCTTCAGCGCTGCTCCATTCGGGAGGTAGGCTGGGATCTCCTCCAGTTCCTTCACTGCTGCCGCCAGGCTGCTCAGGGACTGCCGGGGCCTGGGGGAACACAACAGCCCAGATGGGAGATGCTGCTTACAGGGGGGGCTCTTCCACTCAGCCGGGTTATTAAAATCAGAGGGTCACACCAAATAACGACGTTACGTTCAGTACTGGCTGCACCCAACAGAGCTGGGGCATCAGGAGCAGGGGAGGTTTAGAAATGTCTGTTTGCTACTCTAGACTCCTACTAGAAATATTCTCACATTTGGACTTAAGGAAGGTTTAATTAACTTTTGAATGACAAACACCCACAAACCCCAGATCAGCACCAGTTGAGAGATTCTACATTAGAAGGTTAAAACCCTGAAATTGGCGTTTCTGTATTTCCCAGTTTGATTCTGAGGTTTTAGAGAGGTACGAACACAACACAGCTCCCTATCGAATGTTAAAGCCAAGCTTAGTCAGTAATGTGCTATATGAAGTTATCTTAAAACACTGTGGTTAGTAGGGGGTAAGAAACACTCCAATACCCCAAGTATGACAAAATTTAAAAAAATAAAAGACTCTTGAGGGAAGAAACCTGGCACATAAGTTTGTGCACCTTCCTAAATTTTAAGTACGCTGTGCTCTCCCCTGTTTTACTTTATAAATCAGAAGGTAAAAACCACAAGAAAATTTTTCTTAGTAAGGATGTATTTGGCTCATTTCCTTCCCTGCATCAACTAACCTGGAAAAATCTCCTCCTTGTTAGTTAGAAATAGTCCTACATGGACCCCTATGGACTATGAAATTTTACCCGCTGGTGGTACCTATCTGAGCTGTATCTGGACACGCGTCCTCCAGCCTGACAGCGGGGAGGGGAAGATGAAAAGGAAGAGGCATCTTAAACCCCTTCCCTGTGGCAAAAGGAGAATTTGCACAAGATGGTTGAGCAACACACACTGCAGAGCAACCCTGACACCTGAAACCACTCCATCCCTCATCCCCCTCCTCCAGCCCTGTCTCTTCTGGCTGGCACAAGCTTTGCCTTCATGCTGGGAACTGGATGAACAAAGTGGAGCCCCTCCAGGAGTCAGGGCATTTCCATCTGAAACAACTCATGGAACTACAAAATGCAACACTGAGATTTAGCTCTACCTGGCCTTTATTAGGTTCCTGGCTTTGTCATCCCAGTGCTCGGACACGGTGAGGAGCTCCTGCAGCTTTGCCATCGCCTTCTCAACCGCCGGGTAGGGCGCGAGCCCCACCCCGGAGTCTATGAGGCGCCTCATGTCATCCAGAGTGAGGGAGTTCTGCTCCGAGCAGGCCAAGTGCACGTCCTCCAGCCAGCGAGCCTGCTCCAGGCGTGTCCGCAGCTCCGCCAGCTGCGGCAGGTCCACGTCGAACTCGAAGCTGACATCCAGCAGCTCCTGCAGCTCTGCAGCACTGGGCATCTCTTCAGAAAGGAGCTTTTGGCTTTGCTGTTGGAAAGCTTCCACACGGTCAAGGAGATCCTGAAATACACAAATGCAACAATAAATCAGACGAAAGTCCTCTGCTAAGTCACTTCAGCAGGGAAACGCAGGGTTAACAACGGGAGCACAGGCTCCTGGCAAACCCCCCCTGCAATGCACACAGTGCACATGGCAAATTATCAAGAGGGCTGGAACTCTACAATAGCATCTTCAACACACAGTATTGAACCAGCACCTCCTCATATGGCCACAAGCTTGAGTATCCCAGAACAATTCCAGTCCCAGAGGTGTCAGACAGAGGGCCCGGAAGAACAGAAAGGATGCAAAGGGAAATTGAGCGCTCCCATGGGTGCTGCTGTCTGGCTTTGTTTTGGAATGGTTCAGGCAGCTGAGGAACAGCAAGGTGAGGATTATGAAGGCTTTGAAAAACACTGCTAAGGGCACAGAGGTTCTGGGATTCATTTCTACTGCACTGCTAAGGCTTTTGAGCTGCACCCTATAGTCTCAGTGAACCACAGGCACTTTACTCTCTCATGCAGGGCAACACCTTCTCTCTCTTCATGCACTCAGCAGCTCACTACCCCAAAAGGTATCTCTGGGGCTGTTTGTACTTTCCCCAGGATAAAGCACAGTCATCCAGAGTATTCCCACAGTGAAGGCTGGGATTATTCTGTATGGAGACACCTGCCCAGTACTCCCAGTGCTGCTTGAAATGCTGTTCCTGCAGGACGTTCTTCCCTCACAGCTGACACCTTGGCATTTTGCCAGCGGGGCTGTTTCCCAGGGTGCACAACCTCCCCCAGCATGGAATAAAACATTTTTTAGAAACAGACTGAATTGTGAACCCATCTCCAGTAATGTTGGTCATTTATATTAACGGCCTAATTTGCACAACTACATATAATTGAGGCTTGTTGAGGATGATACAAAGGAACACCCTGACCATATGTGTTTGTTTTTTCCCTGTTCAGGAATGCCAGATGGAGAGGAACTGTTTGCATGTCTGGCATTTCCAAATTTCTGCTTTTCAACCAGCAAGAAAACGTCACAGCTTCAGTGCTATAAACAAATAACTGTAAATAGGACTGTATCGAATCTGATCCACACACCACAGGGCTGATAGAGCTTCCAAAGCAGCAGCCAAGGCTGAGTTGAACTGGTTTATTCCCATTCATTTACATGGCACTGTCTGGTGTCTCAGTGTTGGATGGATACTTGAGGAAGAGTTCAAGAGCTGGACATGGCATCTCCTGGTGTCACGAATATGCAAAGCCCTTCTCCTTTAAGACAGGAATTGCAGCAGCACAGAATTTTTTTTTTTTTTAATTGCCCCTCAGTGTGATATGGAACATTTTGGCAAATTCTGAAACAAGATTTTGAACTACTTTCAGTTTGCCTGAGAGCTGATCATCTGGGGAGCAGAGAACCAGCACAGCTGGTGGTCATGGGATTCACAGTGACCTGACTTCTGTCAGCAGCAGGTTCTCTGACAGAGAGAGGATTTGGGCAGCCTGGGCTGAGTTTGGCTGGAGTTATCTGTAGTGTTTCCTGGAATGTGGCTTGAGAGCACAAAGAGGGATCTAATTACAGGACTGAGAAAGCTGATTCTGGATTAACAAAGAAGGAAAGTGGTAAGAACGAGAGAGCTGTCCCTCAGAGCACTGGGGAGTTTGAATGCTCTCAGATTAACCTGGCTTTACTTGTAAGAGCAAACCAGCTAAGTGACCCCAAACTTTTAACCTGTAGTTACCCAGGTCATCCTGCTCCTTCTCCTGCAATCCTTCATACAACACGAATGGTTTGATTTGCCTGTGCAGTATAAAACTCTGCTGACCACCAACAGCAGCTGGTCAGAGCTCCTTTCTTCAGCATCCCACGTGCCCAAGTCAGCCCAGCCTGCCAGTGCCCAGGTATTGATTCTTGGAGCAAATAGGGAGATGGGAGATGAACGCAGTGCAAACTCATCACTCTGTGAATGCTCCTGCTCCCTTCCCGAGGCTTTCCCAGGTTACCTTGAGCAGTGGTGTCTGGCTGAGGACACAGGGCAGGGCATAGAGCTGCCTCACAAACAGCCGCAGCTCGTTCACCGTCAGCTGGTTCTGACACTTCCCTCCCCCGGAGCGGTACCTGCAATGACACCGTTCGGCTTTCTTGGTTATCACTGAAAAACATAAAAACCAAAACTTGAAACTTTGAGGCCAGGTTGGACAGGGCTTGGAGCAACCTGCTCTAGTGGAAGGTGTTCCTGAGGGGAGTGGAACAAGATGAGCTTGAAGATCCCTTCCCACCCAAACCATTCTGTGATTTTTTGATTCCCTGACATCTGCTCATGATTTTGTGTCAGCCAGGCCTTCTTCAGGAATAACAGAATATTCACAAGCACCCAAGCAGCCCAGGGCTCACACATGTGGGAAACCTCAGTCTCCCACTGCAGAACGAGCTATTGTTGAAACACTCATATTAAACAGGATTCTGGAACAACTACTCAGTCTTGGAAGGGCACTGGTTATTATGGAAAAAAATTAAGCTTTTTTTCCAGAACACAAAGCAACTGTGGATAAACTATTCAGTTATGTTGCAGTAGCTATTGTAGTCAGCTCTGCCCATGCCCATACCAAAAGAGAACAAATCCCAATTCTGAATGGGTTTTACACTGACAGGTTGTATAGGCACTTCTGAAAAATCCTCTCTACACTGAAATCAGCGTTTTTATTTTTATCTAAAGGCTTTGTATCAAATGAGTGGCTTATAAGTGTTAACAAATTGCCCAATATTAAAAGCTTTCTAAACTCAAGCCAGTATTAATGAGGTCTGAGAACTCTGAACAGAAAAGGAAAGAGATCCCTTACAATGCTGGCTCCAATTGAATCCACAGTGTGTTATTTATACAAAAGAGGAGAACAGCCCAGCAGGATATGCCAGCATGACTGGAATGTGAACACTATAAAATACATTTTAATTTACCATTCTGTGTTAAAAATAGGTATTTTTAACGGATACACAGGATCACATTGGGAGTTCCAAACCCCACAGTCAGCTGAAGAATAAAATGAATTCAAAGCCTCAGGTACAACACAGGTTTCTTTACAGTCTGCTTAGTTCTACTGGTTTTTGAGGAAGCTCTACAGTATCTTCCAAGAAAAGGCACAAGTTCTGAAACACGTAAATATTTATGTACATATACACACACATATCTAAATGGCAAAGCTGTCACAAGATGTTTTTGAAAACCAGAAATTACACGAGCCTAAGAAAAACCATTGACAGAAGCCAAACCCATGTCCATCCAGGGTTATTAATCACAAAGGTCTCCAACAAATTCTCAGAGACTCTAAGGAATGGAACAGTTTCAGGAGACCTAGAGAAGGAAGGGGAAAGACAGAAAAAACATGGCAACAGGGCAGGAACACTGTTGCCTTCCAGAGCCAAGAGAACGAGGGCCACACTGTGCTCTGGCCCCATTCAGATGTTCATAGAACATCTCCCAACCAGCATCTGTGAGGGTTTAATCCCCCAGCACCCAGAGGAAATAGGGATTTACAGCCTGTTTGTATCTCTTCAGGTACTGCAGAGAAGCTGGTGAGCAGGAGTCACAGGATTTACTATGATTTATTACCATCTCTCCTGGTCTTCTCCCCATGAACTGCTGTGTTTGCTGTACTGGAGGAGATCCTCCAGTGTCACTGATTGCCATGACTGACAGGGACGACCTTCCCACAGCAGACAAGTCTCCTGCATGACTCTTCCAAACTCAGGATCAGACCAAAATGCTCAGTCCATAATGGAAAGTTTGCCAAAAGCACAAACCAAATTTCAGGCAGAATCCACAATTCTTCCTAACCAACACCTGGCACTTGGCGTGATGGAGGCTGTCCAGCATCCTGCAGATGTGAGCTTCAGGCACATGAATCTGCATGTGATGTAACATCTATGAAGATTTTAAACAGATAATTCTCTTCTTTATTTCTTCCTTCAAAAATTATGAGCATCCCCCACCTCAATCTTATAAGAAAAAAAAAAAATCAAGTAACATGGGTTTTAAAACTCTTAAAAATTATGAAGACATGAAACTGGACTTTCCCCAGAAACATGCCAAGAAAGATCCAAGGAGAAATGGCGTGAGAAGGACTAAAATTTCTTCTAGAGCAAATAAGAATCTCAATGCAAGCACTGCTTTGACACTGTGTACAGCAGCAGCACAGGGTGAATTACTTGCCCCAGTCTGGGATGCTGCAGGAGCTGGCAGGCCCAGCTGTGAGGAAGGCTGAGAGCCTCTCATGGTGACAAAAGAACAGACCTAGTCAAGGAGGTGAAGATAAAAATTGCTCCCAGCTCTTCCCAGGCCAAACAAAGTCAGGGATGCATTCAGTGCAGGAAGGACCCATCTGGCACAGAGAAGCTGGGAAGGGCCTGGCTGCTGCTCCCAGTTCAGCACTGGGAGACCTGAACAAGCACCAGGGATGGGAGAACACAGACTGGAGATGCCAGAAGAAGAGATGGCTCAACACTAAATGAAGGAGGAGGTCGGAAGTGGACAAGTCCTTTGATGATGGCACCTCAAGTCTCTGGGTTGGAAATTCCCTATCTGGCAGAAGTCATGCCTGTGGGAGTGCTGAATTTCTCATTCCCCATTGCAGTATTTTTATGTTGCTGTGACAGAGGCTTCATCCTCCTGTGTAAGACAGGAAAGATGAATTTTTATCAAGTTCCTACTACAAAGGCTTGCACAGGGATCACCAGGAAGGAAGACAAGAATCACGTCTAAGTGTGACAGCAGAACATTCTACCCCTCAAGTCCTTCCAAGCCAGCCTTCAAAGTACTGCAAGAATGCAGGAGTGATGAGCTACACGAGTCCTGCTGAGGCAGCTGACATGCAGGAACCGCACACGTGCAGTTCTACCAGCACAAAAGGCAGCTGCTCCAATAAACACCATGTTGTTCAAAGCAGCAGAAATGGGTGAAAATTCTCCAGATGGGACAAATGACAATTTTTTATTAAGTACTTCACACTTAAGATCGCTGGGCATGAGCAATACTGTCCTCCACATACATAAACCCAACATTTTCTTAGAAACCACCATCCCACAAGGCTCAGTGTGCCCATGGTGAGTCTGGGTGCCCTGATCAATGGCTTCAAGCTGAAGGAGGGCAGGGTTAGATGGGATATTGGGAAAGAATTCTTCCCTGGGAGGGTGGGGAGGCCCTGGCACAGGGTGCCCAGAGAAGCTGTGGCTGCCCCATCCCTGGAAGTGTCCACGGCCAGGCTGGACAGGGCTTAGAGCATCCTGGGATAGGGGAAGGTGTCCCTGCCCATGGCAGGAGGGTGGAACTGGATGAGCTTTAAGTCCCTTCCAACCCAAACCAGTCTGGGATCTATGGGTGAAGAATGGCACAACAGAAGATGGTAATTCGTGAATCCTGAGAGAAAGGCTCTTACATCAATACAGGCACAACTAGACTTGTGCAATGAGGAGAACTGGCCTTGGCCTTCTGTTCTGGCTCTTTTCAACTCATTTCAGATACAGAGTGCCAGCAAGACCAGGCAGGCAGTTCACAAAGAACATGTTACCCAAACTCTGCCCTACCTTCAAATCCCTAGAGCAAATAACCTGTCTAAAAGATTCAATGTAAAGAGCAGGTATTTTTTCAGAGCTCTTGTACAACATTCCCACCAGCAGCAGTTCAGGGAGTTAAGGCACTTTGTTTTTCCACAACACAGAGGGTAATGAATACAACAACATCTGCACAATGGACAGATTTACAGTGCCCACAGCACAAAGACAAGGGGACTGTATCTTGCTGAGTGTTACTTTGTCTGGGCATACCACACCATTTTTTCTTTTCAGGGAACACTGGAATGAATTTACAGACTAACTGTCAAACACAGAGGAAGAAGAGATTTGAAAACCAAGGATGTTTAACTTAATGCATGTGGCAAAACTGAATCTCCCTGTCAAAGATGGCTCTGCTAAGGAGACAAAGATTCTTTTAATTTTTAAGTCTTGCAGAGCACCAGCATCCATCACTGGCCCCTGACATCCAACTCTGGTGCCCCAATTTTGCTGCAGACATGGAATGGCACTTACCTGGTCTGTCTCTTGCCATTCAACAGCTGCTGGGCCACTGAGGCACATTTGTCTGCGTCCTGTGTCACCAGCCGGAGGTGTCGCAGCAGGTCATTGTCTGGGAACTTTTTCATTTCTGATTCTTCTATCAAAGCTTTAAAACTGATGAGACCTGTTGGAAAAGACATTAAGTTAAGAAGTCTCCCTTTGCGATGCATCTTCCATGGTAAGGCTTAGAAACACAACACATTAAATGTATTTCTATTTCTACTTCAGTTATATTTTGTGTTAAAGTGATTTACAGTCTTGTCACAGAGACAGCTTAGCATCATTTCTGGGACTGTAACAGCTAAAATATTTACTTTAAAACATGAAGTGATATATGACTTCTTTTGATTGTCACATAAGAAAAAAGTTGCTACAGTTCAGAAACTAAAAACTGAAAAAAACCAGCCCTTTTGAATTATGTGCTACAGGCAGCAGGTAAGATACTCACTTTTTTTGTTGTTGATCTTTGCCTCCAGGGCCTCGTTGACGTTTGAAGCCCACTCGTTGTAGGACTCCGCGCGCATCTTCAGCGCGTTCATCATCGGGTACAGCTCCTCCAGGGTGTAGCGGTACCTGCGGGCAGCACACAGCTCAAACCTCCAGCAACACCGCGGGGCAACAGGAGGGCGGAAGGAGGGCACCAAGATGAGGACCCAGGTTGGATGGGGCTTGGAGCAACCCGGACTACTGGAAGGTGTCCCTGCCCATGGCATGGATGGAATGAGATGAGCTTTAAGGTCCCTTCCAGCCCCAAACCATTTTGTAATTCTAAGATGTGTTGGTCCATACAACAGAGAAATAAGCTTCTGTGCGCTCAGGGTTAAACAATTAAGACCTTACAACCACACCATATTCCTTTTGAAACAATTTCAATGTTGCAACTGCTTCAAAAGGCAATTTCTAAAGGACAATTAAGGAATTGTGAAACTGTCTTAGAGCAAGCTATATTCATGTAGGACAAAGATGCACTAAACAGCACAGGAAAGTTAACAACGGGAAGGAAAGCTCCAAAAAGCAAAACAATACTCCTTGGCAAGGACTGGCTCTAAGGGACAATGACCTGGTTGCTATAAATAAAAATGCAAACTAACTTAGCCAGCAATTTTAGCCATTATAGAGCAAGAAGAGCTGAATGCTGAAGAGGCTTTGTGTGTGAGCACAAAACAGTGCCATTGTTGTGGGGGCACTGGATTTGCAAAGGGCTGAAACAGAAACAGAGACCAGCCTCACCGGCAGCAGAGATTACCAAACCACAGTATCTGCACAGACAATACTATCTCCAGATCGTGGTGGTAGTTACTACCTCAAGCTTACCCCAGTTTGTATTTGTAGGTGGGACAGGAGCAGAGGTCCTCAACGTGGTACAAGCACACCAACAACCCAGGTTTGCAGGGACAATAAACTGCTGACATGAAGCAGGTGGTTTTACACTTCAGGCACTGTCGCTCATCATCAGGGAACAGCTCAAACGTCACCCTCTCTGAGTCAGTCACTCCCTGCAAGAGTGTTACATCAAAGCCTAATGAAGAAGCCACTGTTACAAAGAGGTGGCTATTCCACGCTAAAACATTAGAAGGTAAATTTATCAAAAGAATAATGAAGTTTAGATGTAAGATATTAAATCCAGGTAGACAGAAATCTTGGTTAATGAAAAATCAGCTTTTCTGACCAAATTACTGAAAGTACAGATACTATCTTAAAAGTGACATTCTGAACAACATTAAAGGGCAGGTACTAAAATAAGGTGCATGGTTAGTGATTCTCTACCCAGGTAGTCCTCTGAAATCCACAACTTAGGAAGGGACTATGTACCTCTAAGCCTCTGACACCTCAGTACAAGAATCAGCGTGTTCCACATCACTGTTTCAACTGTTACTTAATTCATTATAATGAATTCCATCTCTCAAAGTGTTCAAGGCCAGGTTGGATAGGGCTGGGAACAACCTGGTCTAGTGGAAAGTGCCCCTGCCCGTGGCAGGGGACGGAACAAGATGACCTTTAAAGTCCCTTCCCACCCAAACCATTATTTCCTACAAACTCACCAGTTTATCAACCTTTTCACGCAACCTCTTCTCCTCTTCAATCATAATAGCCATGTCTTTCTGGACTGTAGATGCCACCACAACATCCAGGACATCTGCTTTGGAAGCCATTTTACAGATCATCTCGTCGTGGGAGAAGACGCAGTAGCGGTTGAGCAACCGGTAATGCTCCACGCACTGCCGGCCCAGGGGCAGCTGCGGGGCAGACACGGCATCAAGGGGGTGCACTTGGGAAATGACACCAAGGTACTAACTCTGTATGCTACTAACCAAAAACTGCCCCAAGGAAAGGCCAAGACAAATCCTTCTAGCAACAACATTCATACTTCAGAGTGTAAAACTGGAGAAATCAAGATCCCAAGCTGTGCGCACCAGGAAGGCTCATGGCTCTTTCCCAGTGGACTCTGCGGGTGTGAGCTGTGTAGCTGGGGGAGGTGCCCTCTCTTGTAGAGGTCATAATTAAGGGTTACTAAATCACTAAACCACAGTGGGCTCAGGAAGATCCAAGACAAAAATGCACGGAGGCCAAGAAAGCATCAAAAGGACAAGTACACAAACCTGGCCTGTTTCCACCACTCAAGGGATGCCCCATCCCAGGCAGGTGCAGGGCACCCTGGGCCTTCTCCCTGACATGAACTGTGCTGCAGCATGAGAAACTGCTGGCTCAGGGAGCACTGACGTCCCTAACTGGCTGCAGGCAGAGCACACAGCTCATCCTGAGCTGGGCAGGTCACTCAGCTCTGTTTTAAGGCCAGGCAGACAGTGATGCTCAGGGCACAACGAGGTTATGTGTTGGGTCCAGTATGAAGCTCATGGAAGGACAAGAGGAAAAACCAAACCAAACCAACTGACACACGAGCACAGTCAAGTGCAGAAAACTTTCTTGCAAGATTATTCATCTATCTCTTCTAAGTAATGTTTTTTACATCTAGCAACCTTTTTAGTTGGGCTACATTTACAAATAGCCAAGACCTTTTGGGGGAAAAAACAAAAATCAAAAGAGAAGTAATCTGAAATATCAGAAGCTTCAAAGAGTCTTTGCGAGATCCAACAGCACTGTGTGTCTGAGTCATTTGCTGTGAAGGTAAAATTACTATTAACTTTGGAGCAACTGTCCTCCATTCATGCTTATTTTAAAGAAGACAAAGAACTTATTCAATAACTCTACCTAATAACTGTAATGTGTGCCCATCTCTGCTGGTTCAGTGAGCTGAGTGAAGCTTACTGGGAATGATATACTGCTCTGTAAACCTTCCATTTGAACTTGAGACCTTTCTACTCCCTTCTCATTAAGATGTTCTTCCCTAAAATCCTAGAGCACCTCTGCTATCTAAGAGGATGCTCTCACATGAGATGCAATTCCTGTTCTTTTTTCCCACAAGAGGACTATCAATGTCTTTAACTGTTATTAATGTCTGTAACATGTATCATCTGACTTTATCACAGAGGCTAAAGCAGAAAAGATATCCAAGTTGGATTTGGTTTCCAGCTGCAGAAAGCACCTCTTAAGAGAATTCCCAGTGCAATAAATTAGGAAATTTCATTCCAGCTTTTGATTTGAAATGGAATTCAGGGACACAAAAATGAGCAAACTCTAGTAGCACTGGTGCATCTCATACTCAGGCATGCACGGGACTGTGCCTCCCTCCTGCTGCAAAAGCTACATCAGCCCTGATGTATAATTCCAAACCAAATCGTTGGAACCAGAGGAAGCCCCCAGTTCAGTGCATGACAAACCCTTTCAGCAAACACCATGCTGCCAGTAACAGGCTCCTTCTGATCTGTGGCCTAGATTTGTCCATCAGCAATAAATCAGAGCTGTACACTAGCTAGGAACAGCTTTGGAACTGCTCACTTAGGGAAAAACTGGTTTGGAACATACCCAATCGACGGTGCAGAAGTTCACAGCTTCAGCAAAGTTGAAGCCCTGGTTGAAGCCGCTGTGATAAGCTCTGGGAAAGGTGATCACAAACTCCCCAGCACACTGGTTGGTTCGGTACACCTGGGGGGACAGACAGGCCAGTGTCAGCTCACACCCAAACACAGCTGGCGGCTGCAAGGAGAACATGGATTTCCAATTCGCAGTAACTTCTGTGAGGACTTCTGAGAGTTTTAAACCATAAGCCCAAGAATTACAACTGGCAGCTGATAAAGTGCCATGTAAAACCCCAGAAAGCCACGGGTTTCACTCAGCCACACCCCACTCTGAACAGTTCTAGGTTGGCTGCCCGGGCCTTGTGCTCCTCACACCTCAGGGTTAGGGTCAACACAGATCCGGCTCTCTCCAATGTGCAGCTGAAGGGGAAGAGAAATTGGGAACCTTAAAATTTATACTGTTGTTCATCTAAGACTGTTGGGGCTATATAGTCGGCATGAAAGCACGTAGGTCTTCCTGCATCCTTCCATTTTGGAGGTTACCAAATCATAGGAGACACCACAAATTTTGCTACTTTTTCCAGATTTTCCTTCAAGTCCCAAGGCCAGCTCATCAAACACCAATTAAGTTGTAAAGGGACATAATTCCCATGAATAATCTAGTATGGAATAAAATGAAATCTGATGAAAAAATGTTTTTTAAATACCTAAGGACTTATCCAGGAAAAATAAGAGAATGTGGATGACAAATAAAGGAAGAATGGGGTTTGGGCCCTTGACAGAAACTCTGTGCCAAAAAACCAGTGTCTGAACAGACATACAAGAGCTCCTGCCATTTTTCCAAAAGTAAAGCCTAAACCTTCCAGCTGAGACACAGAAATAGAAATATCCAAGATGGATCTCCAGAGAAGAGTCTGCCAGTTGATTCCAAAGGCAACAATTCCATTGCCCATCTGTTCACACTGGCACATTATACTGGATAAGGAAGATGCAACACACATGGAAACCACCACACCACCTCTGTAATAAAAGTGGCTTCAATTATCAGCTTTAAGTAGCGTTCCAATCAAAGAGGGTTGGGGGAGTAGCACAGGAGTCCGACACATACAGGCACCCCGTGGGCCATCAAAGTGTTCGGGTTCATTATGGTGACAAGTTGGTGCAAGAGATCTGGCTGGGACTCAAATAGCTCTGGAGCAAGTTTCTTCATTACATCCTCCAGCTGCTCAGCTGCGTACCCTGGGGCTCCATACCACGTTTTAGGCTCCCCCCTGCAAGATTATTAAAAAAAGTTAAATATAAGCAAACTTTAAGTTACATTTTTAGTCTTCTGCTTTAAAATACACCATGTCAAAGGAAGGGCATATCACCAGGAAGGAATGCAAAGGTTCTGTACCTTCCTGAATCTTCACATTTTACACAGGTCCCTCTTCTCCAGACCTGTTTTTAACTATCTACACTTCTGAGCAGGTACTTCAAATACTCTGGGGGAGGGAGAAAACGTCTGAAGAAGTCCTCAGTGAAGTTCTGCTGATTCCAGTACAACTTCAAAACATAAGCTGCCTGTCTTTTCCCATGAACACAAACTCCCTCTTGGGTCCAACAACCAAAGCCAGTTCTTTCTGTCTTATGCATAAATGCCATAAAAGCAACACATAGGAAGTAGAAATCAAACTTCCAAATTATGCAAGACTTCAAGGGGGGGAAAAAAAAAAATCCATATCCAGAGTAGGAACAAAGAACTTTCAGCACCAGCTTAACCCAACGCAAGCCAGCTGAGAGAATTAAGGGGATGCATATGTGTTCCAGCAGATACTGTTTCAGGCTTACACTGACACTGGCTCACTGCAGCACTGAGATGAAAATGCCTCCAGGGCCTTATAAAGAATGAGTTTAGAAAAGATATTTAAAAAGGAAAACAGACAGATCACCTTATTCCAAGACTTCTGAAGAATTGGCAGACTAAAACTGACCCAACAGTGTTCTTTTCTTCCATCAATCATGAAGCAATTGGGAGGATTCCAAAAGAAAAGAGTGAAGTGTGAATCCAGAAGCCTACCTCTCATCCCTAGGAGCTCATTCCTGTACTCACACAGCCCCTGTGTCAGGGGAAGAGGGCAGCCAGCAGGATGGACTATGGAGGGGCAGTCACACACAAGGTATCACAAGGAGATGTTATGGAGTATTAAATGACTTTGCAGCCTTGGACCTGGTCATCATCCCAGAACAACTCTAGGAATCCAGGAAGACCAGCCACAGATGCAACTAAAAACCATCCTGTGTCTGGACTGGGCTAGTCAAGAGTTCTGCTCCCTGATAGGTGCCAGCACCAAGCAACGGGTAACAGATATGGAAAGTGCTAAACTTGGAGCAGGATACTGGAACTGGGGGTCTCTGGACCTCAGGCGAACAAGTAACAGACAGTTCTAATGCAGGTGTTGAGGTGCCAGGAGCCCGAGGGAGCAGCAGTGGAGGTCACAGGTCTTTCTGCTCTGCTTCCTGACTGCTCCACATCTCTGCCTGTATAAATACTAGCAGCAATGATGGCAATTCTTCCTCTGTCCAGGACTGACACTTTATTTATTTCCAAGCATCTTTAGAAGTGAAGATTTGGGGTTTTTTTTCCCTTTTACCATTTCTAAATCTAACATAGGACTCAGAGTTCTGTAGGAGGACTATTGTCTTCAACCCTGGGAAAGCTCTGCTGCTGCAGCCTGGGTCACTTGGGATTAGCTGCTCAGAACACTGCACCAGGACACAGGCTCCTCCAAGGCACATGGGAATGCTGAAGATGGACACACCATCCCTAGGACTCTCCCAAGAACCAGTCCCGCCTTTTGGAGTCTTTTCAGAGTTTGGAGCACTGTCTCTGCAGAAGCAGGTTGTTCAGACTGCTCTGGCCAAGAACAGCTTTAACCTCAATTGCACATTGCTCTCCAATGCAGACTTAAACTTCTGCATTGAAGGGAAATAAGGAAGAGTATCTGCAAGTGAAAAGACATCCAGAACTTTCCCACTGCAGGATAAATAAATTGAAAGGAGGTCAAGCAACTTTCACGTGTGTCTGGATGTATTGTGTGTGTGCACATGTACACCTATGCACTGACACCTTTCTGCAGACAATAATGCAACTGGGGGCACACTATGGAGGACAGAAAGCCATTCTAAGAACAGGGAAACTCTCCTAGAAGAAATGAAATCTGTACTGCAAACTCCTTTCCCACCCACAGTTTTCAGTCTGACTGAAGACTCAGACAATGAGAAAAAAAAAAGCAGCAACACATAACAAGAACGGTCGTTTTTACCATGTAATCCTGTCACTCCTTCACTCACCCTCACTCAAACATTTGTTTTTGTAACAGTAAGCACCACGAAAGCAAGTGAATTAAGTCACTGGCTCTTGGGCTGCACTGCAGCAGCTGCTATTTCAAGGAGCAGCAACTGAACAACCAACCAAAAGGGACCCACTGAAGAGCAGCTGGGATGTGGTTTTACCGTTCTGCTTGAATACTCATATGAACTAGGAAAGAGAAAGAGCTTGACAGGTTTCAGGAAGAGTGACAACCATAATCCAGACTCTAGAAAAGCTGTTGTAAGGTGAGAAGTTCAAGAGGTTCAGTCTATTTAAAATATCAAAGAGATGGCAAAGATCTGTCCTGATTACAGCTGACAAGTGTTGGCTTGATGAGAGGATTTATGACAGCATGATCCATCTAACAGACAAAACGTGCCGGAACTGAGTTGTTAGCTGAAGTTGGATGATTTTTAAAAGAAAACTCACATGGTTTTTACTTTACGTTGAGTATAATAAAACATTTGATGGAGCATCTGCTGCATCTCTCATGGATTTTTTAAAACTGGGAATGGATGTCTCTTTCCAAAATATCACCTCTTATCCAAAAGTAAATCAATGTAGGAATTACACTGTCAGATTTGACCCTGCTGCAACAGGACAGCAACGGTTACTCTGGCTGAGCTCTGTGAATCTGCTTTTAGTCCACTAATTAAGGGGAATAGGGAAGGAAAGGGAGATTGTTTCCTAGACTGGGTTTATTCCTCAAACTCACCAATGCAGATAGTTAATAGAATAGCTCCAATGGTCTTCTATATGCCAACAAAATGAGGAAAAACACATTCCTACATACAGCCAGGGCAATTTCATCCCACAGATGTCCGCAGTGATGTGAGCAAGCACAGACTGCTCCATCACAGGCATGTTGTTTAAATTCCAGCCACTATCAAGGTATTCCTGAAAATTGAACAGAACAGTCGCAGGTTTATACAACAGGAAGTGAAAAACCCAAGAAGATAAAACTGCTGAAGAGCAATAGAAGAAAAGCCCTTTCCCCAAGTGAGGAATGTAAGAAACAGGTCAATGACTCAAAGACTAAACCCTCCACTGTCTTTGCCTCTTTCACAACCCTGATCTGACCTGCTTTGTTAAAATGAGACCTTTTTTAATTGTTTTATTTGGTTTGGAAGTTATTTATTAACTACTAGAATAAACCTGTGGCTTTGAATGGCTGATCACAACAAGTTTTATTTATTCAAAACCCCAACGTAGCTCTCCTCTTCAAATACTCTACCAGATACACAAAACAAAACACTTTGCAACCCAGTTCCATTATTGTGCTTTGAACCAAGGAGTTATTCAATGTAAAACTGAAATAAAAACATTCACGGTGAACTCAAAGACCTACCTCTTCTTCTGGTCTAACTTTAAACTTCCCACCTCTAACTGGGAAGCCACTGCCAAACTCCTTTGAAGCAATGTCAGCTCCATATTCCACTGTCACATCTTCTTCAATGGTACTGACAAGTCTCCAGAATTCTTTTTCAACCAGCTCAGTGGGGACCATCTAGGTATGAGAGGAAAAGGGAGTATGTACTGAGCATTGAGTAGATAAGCATGTGCATCAAAGCTGTCTCAGGGAGGAATCTCCATTAGCTTGAAGCTTTTCCCCACTTTAAAATTGTTTCAACAACTGCAGCAGAGATGTAGTTCCACGAGATGCTGCTGCCCTGTTCTCTCAGGAATGGCTGACAGCCACAGTTCTCTTCCCTACAGACACTTCTTCTAAAGTGGGAAAAAACCAAATAAAAATACAAGCAGCTGGTGGAACAAGAAACCATGACACCAGCAAGAACCAGGATTTGCTGACGTAAATGAGAACCTCTGATTTGGGATTTCATCCCATTCAAAACCAGAATCCCTCCCTTCCTCTCTCCCCAGAGTTATCTATTTTAACTAACCACACGGAACAAACTCTACACAACATCAGGATAAAGCAGGAACATACGTGTACTGGCATGTTAAAATAGTCTGACTTGAAGGCATCAGCCATTTCCCCGAACGTGCGCAGGGTGTAGTCTCGTGCTGCTTGCTCAAACCCAAAGGCTTCTTGAGGCTTGTTACACTCCTGCAAGAGAAAAGGTAATTGTTTCTATACCATATTTACACAACACTGTGCTCAGATTTACACAAATGGTCTCCTGTAACAGCTTCTGAGGGGTAAGAAGGCAGGACATCATTGAAATGAAAACACTGTCCCAAAGGGCAGAGTCAGAAGAAGAAACTCTGCTTGATTCACCAAATCACAGTATTTATTTATAAATCTGCATAAACATTAATGAATTAATATGCCTACTTTCTCCTTATTCTAGTAGAGCTAAACAGGACAAGATCCATAAACCACTACACTGAAGCGCCCAGTGAGACTCCAATTTTAAGTACAGAGAAAAGGTGTCAGTTAAAATCCAAAATGTTTTTCAAAGACACAGCAATTTTTGGCTCAAAACAGTGTCATCTTTGCAATATGAAGCATGCCCGGTCTTCATTTTAGGTTTACCTCTATCACCTTGTTTGCACAACCTTAAATAACAATAAACCGTATTTTCTATTCCTGTGATCAGTTTAAAAAACTCCACAAAATACAGATTAGCCTTCGGCCTAACCACAGTGATTTGTCAGATTACCTGAGCCAGACACTGGGGACACCTCCAGTCCCCTTTGGGAACATCATGGAGGGGTGGAATTAAACAGAACGTGTGGTAACTGTCATCACAGCCGTCACACAGCAGGAGTCGGTCCTCATCATTCCCACTGCCACACAGGAGACACACATACAAATCCACCTGCAACACAAAATTCCACAGTGGGAATGGGAGCGCTGAAGGTAATTCAGGGTGAAAGCAGTTTGGTAACTCCCATCTGTGACACTTCCCAAAGCTTATTTTTACCTTATCTCTGTAATGGAAATGAGACAAACACACCCTGAATATTCTTTTAGAAGTTTAAATACCTCTCTCTGTAATTTAAGAAAAGACCACAAGAGCTGCAAGCCCATCCATGCATTTTTTTTTTTCCCAAATGCCAGAAGACTTGACTGAGTGCCAGGATAGTTCACATCAGCAGCACTGTGGCCTTGGCAGGTATAACCCAACACCTGCTGGGGGCTCACAAACCCTTTTCCCATGTGCAGCCTCAGGTGTTTCATTCCCCTGTGAGACCAATTGCACTGGAAGACAGAAATCTGGAGAGAAAGGGGTTCCTGTTGCTGGGAGTGTTCCTTATTTTCCCCAGAGAAGGCACCAGAGCAAAGCTTTTGGTAGGGGGGCAGCTCTTAATTCTGGTAGAGCAGCTCCCAAGCCTCAAGGAACAGGCACAGGCACTCCAACCTGGGATGGGCTCTCTGCTGCCCGTCCTACACCCAACTCTCACCAGCAATAGCCTGGAAGGCTCTTCCCAAACACAGAACAGAGTCATGAGGACAGGCAGAACCTCTTGCCTTATGTTGTTAAAAAAAGCAGCAGCATCTCCTGCTCCTCCCCACAAGCTTTTTCATTTGGGGGGTAAGGATGTCAGGCTTCTGGTATTTGCACTCTTCATTCCCAGGTACCAGCTACAGGTGTGGATTGAACGAGAACATGTTTGGTTTTAGGAGGGACCCAAGTCGTGGCATGGGCAGAAAGTATCTCAGCATTATCTTCTCAAAAGTGAGACAACTACCACTGCCTTCAGGTGAGGGTTTTGGGAGATAGCTGGTGGGGTGTGGAGAGTTGAACAGGAACAAGGTTGGTTTTTTAAGATGCATTTGAACCACAAAGCTTCCAATTTAGTGCTGAAATCGTGGAATTAGGGGCAGGTCTGTGGAAGTGCCATGTGCCACAGCCTGCACGGAGCTTCCCTGGGGTTAAGAGCAGTGGAGAGGCATCAGGTCACAAAAGAACCACTTCCACTGGACTGTGCATTCAAAATGCTTATTTTAAGACTGCCTTGCAGATAGAAAACAAGTTACTTTAGTTAATGAAACTTAACCATCCTGTCATTTCCAGTTTGTGACGCATGAAGCTTTGGCAGTGTTGATACTCCAGCAGGCACAAACACTGCTGTGCTTCAGCCCCGGGGCTCCAGGAAGAAGACAAGAGTCCTCCATGTGACAGTGACAGAAGGTTTTACTACACACCCCAGAGAAACCCAGAAATGCCTGCAAAACATGCAGCTGCAGGAAGGCAGGGGGTACTCACAGCATTGGTGGGTTTTTTAGATCTGACTTTGGATTTGTCCTTCTCTGGCTCCCCAGAAAGTTCTTTCTTCTCAGGGAGTTTCACCACACTGCGCATTTCCTTCTCTGGGCAACAGAAAAAAAAAAAGAGTATTACAAAATGTTTCAATGCTTAGCATTCCTTGTTATTATTTGTTTTATTTATTGCTTGTTAGACTGCATCCTACCAAGGTATTTGCTGAATTTTTATCCCCCTTACAGTTGTTTCAGTCAGCATAAGGCAAGAACTCCTTGACGTCCTGCAATGCCTCCAGAATCCAAAAATCCCAGCACAACACCACGAGCCATTGGCTATCACAGCCCACAGTTTTTCAGTATGTTATATGCCATTTCAATTAATTCTAATTAAATCATGAGCAGCTTCATGAGCTAAGGTTTTGTTTCCATGTGGTGTTAAAAAATGTCAAGAGCTTTTTCCTTCTGCTCTTGGAGGAGAGAGGTTTGTACTTAGAGACTCCTTGAAGAAAAAAAAAATCAAATTACGAAACATCATAATCTAAACAAATTATTGAAAAAAAAGATTTTGAATGAACAAACGAGACTGACAGATTGCTCAGGTAATTTCAATTATTGAGTAGTTGTAAATTGCTCCTATATTTATTTGGCTAAATTATTTATCAACAGGCTTATTCTTCCATTTGATGGCATTAAATATTGTTTCTCAGTCTCAAATAATTATTTCTTAAGGAGAGAACAGACTCAGGAGAGTTGATAGCAATTTAATCATATTATGAGAACTTTATAATTAAGTTCAAAACATACTATCTTTTGCTTTCATGAGTTTAATTTCTTGATTTGAAATACAAATTCTTTCCTAAAAGCATCTGATGTCTGATACACTCTTAAAAGAGTTTCTTCTATTTGAAGCTCATGGACTGATGTTATTTAAAATACAAAAAAACCCCATGGCTCCAATCTCATTTCTGATTGTTCCAGAAGAGACACCCAAGTTTGAAAAAATGTAAGTTTTTTCAACTGAACATATCTTCTTCAAGAAAACTCAACCACTTACAAGAAAAAAATCCCCAAAAATATTTCAAACCCATAAAAGAACGTTTTACCATAAAATCCAATTTTAAAATTTACACAAAGTTGGGTTTTTTTATAAAAGACTTTGAATAGCTCCAACTGCTGATTTTAACTCTGGTCTTAAAATGTTTTTGTGCAAAGTAACAGAAACTGCATTCACGCTGTGTTTCACTCACCACTGTCACTCTTTGGAGGGGCACAGCCCATTCTGCGTCTCAGATTGTGAGTTCTGGCTTCTGGAGGGTCAGTCTCAGTTTTAACATTGGTTGCCTTTAAAAAGGAAAAAAAAAAAACCAAGGAAAAATCCCTCAGTAACATCCTTAGCTGGAAGACTCTGGTTTGCCACTTGTGTTTGGGAAGGTGCTCGCTGCCAGCTGATCTCCCGGCCGCTTGCCCAAGCACACAGCGATGAGTTTGGAATCTCCAGCTGGCTGTGGGAAAGGCTGGCTATGTGAGTCCCAGCTAAACATTTTCTAAGGGCCCTTCCAATGCAAACCATTTCATGATTCCCTGGTGTGAGACACAAACACCTCACTGAGGTACCACAAGGGCTTGAGACTTGTAACCTGCCTCGTTCCAGGAAAAAGGCAGACAGGTGACAGTCAGAGAGAAACCCCGAGGACTTCAGTTAAACTCAGAACCATTTGATACTTACAAACCACTAAATCTAATCAGGCACCTGGAGCTCTGAAATACTTGTCTTCAATTATTTACAAGCAGTTCAGAGAGAAATAATGCAGGGAACAACATGGAAGATTTGAAAGCAAATCCTACAAAATGTCCATGCCAATAATGATACCAGGATTTGGGTTTGCTTTCAGTGGGACCCATTAAGAAGCAAAGAACAAGGAATTTGGTGCTTTCACGGATTTTCTTGTACTCCTGAGGAGCAGAACATGCTCCAGTCTCCAGAGGAGGGACCTTTGTTGGTACATCGTGGAACTTTCAACACAGAATAATGCTCTTTCATTTAACTCTTACATTTGTTCCCTGAAGTTTTGAGATGGCGGGAGAACAATTCTCAAATCCCTCAGCATTATGAGAGGATTCTCCAACACCATATTTTTTAAGGAAATGAGGTCATGAAACAAGTCAGTCACTCTCAGCCACTCTCTGAAGTCCAAAAGATGGGACGTGTGGCCCCGGTCTAAGGCAGGACTGGACACAGCCTCAGGTACTCCAAGGGGTGGGAACTGTTGCTCAGTCTGGGGTTTTTTGTAGGCTTTGGTTGTTTGATTTGGATTTTTACAGAGCTGGTTTTGATATTATTTCCTCATCAATTTTCATGTTCTCTTTGCCCAAATGTCTCTATCAGATCAGGCAGAGGTCCCACTGCTTAAGATATGCACCAACAGAAGCTGTTCATTGTGTGCAGCAGTTCTGCCTCAGGGCCAGCGTGCACTGAGCCTCAAGTGCAGGGACAGACCCCCAACTTCTGCACCTTCAGCTCCTCTGAGCTGTGCCTCTATTTTGTGCTTCAGCTGATACTGATCTTCACAAGAGCAGCTCTTGGTTTGGCCTGAGCCTTTTATCACATCAAGTCATCTCACTTTCACCTCCCCAGCATTGTTGTGGTCTTTCACACTGAACTGTTCTACATCAAGCACCTAAAGCCTCTGCATTTCAAAACCAGACTAGACAGTCACTGCCCTTTTCCTTTCTCACGATGAACATTTTCTCCTGACTGTTAACTCACCAGGTGGGAAAGGGCAAGGTAAAACTGCGTGTGTCTCACAACTGCAAACTAACGCTTATCCTACAGGCCACAGTAACTTACAGTACTTCCCTGTGGTTCACTTCTTCTAGACGTTATGGTCAGCCTTTGAAAAGCAGGAAACATCAAACTGGCAAACATGAGAATGAATTTAAGATTCACAGTTTAAGACACTGACAAATCCTTGTATATCTCATTAGAGCAAAAAATTGAGACGTGAACCAACACTACTCTTTTGCAATCAGGTCAGTGCAAATGCCAACTGCTTGGAGCTTCAATGTTGAATAAAATGGCTTTAATCACCTTCTCTGACTGCACTGACATGGAACAGCAAAGTTCACATTAATAAACCTTAACTTTGGGAAATTATTGTCTTAAAACACTACAGATCCTGGCTAAGCCAGCCAGTCCCTGTTGCTCAATTCAGCCTTAGTACTGTGTGTTCCAGTTATGTTCCTAATTAAGGATTTTCTTTCCACAAAAATGAGGTGTACAACGTCAGTGGTGCTCAAGGCAAGAGCTGAGAGGGCAACCTCGCCTTTCAGCTAAGGATGAGCAGTTGGTTTCCCCTGAAATGACAAAAATGTGCCCTCTTTGTCAGAGCCATCTGACACCACTGCCAGAAAAACAGCTGGAATTTTAGTGTATATTTGTCCTGCTGTCAATTCTTAAGGGACCCATGAGAACAAGTATCCTTCAACCACAGGCAGACACTTCAAATGGAAAGTTTCAGCCCAAACTACTGAAGTTTCCTCAGAATTATAAATCCACTTGTAACCAGGTATTTGAGTGGAAAAGCTTCAGAAACCCTTAATTGCAACTCATTAACTAAGCATAATTACAGGCAGAATTTGCAACAGCTAAGCTGTACTATTGGTACTAATAAAGACCAAGACCGGAACAATGGGAGTTAATAAGAGTCCGAAACAAACTGTGACCTTCCTAACTCATGATGTCACCACTAATCAGACCCTCTCTTGGGAATATCCTCCCCTACTCTTCATCTGCTCAAACAAAAGAAATAGGAACTCTCTAGAGATAGGATCATCAGGCTGGAAAGGCTAGAGCCAAAGTATTACTGTTTTCCAGCAACAAAGGAGACACATGATCTCCTAAAATATGTCTTCACAGAAGATACTGAGATATAACCAATAACCAATACATTTCATGCTTATCCAAATAAATACTGTTTCTTAAGGACACGTAAGATTGTACAAAACCACACTGACTTGATGGTATACATTTTTTCCTTATATTGCATGGGTAAATTAACACAAATTGATAGAATTCAAGAGTGAAAAGCGAAATACAACAATGCTAATGTTATAACCAAAATCTTCCCTGCTCTTAACAGCTGGCTTCAACTCATGAGAGATGTACAGAAACCTTCCAGCACATTTAGAAAATAAGTGCTGCTCACTGACTGAGGAACAACAGATCAAAGCTGCTTCATTTCCAGAATTTGTCACCTGTATTTTAATCTAAGAGCCCCACAGTATCCACAACCAGGCTGAATGCACAATTCTACTGTCCACACTCACGAACAGCTTCCACGGCAGAGCCTCCCACAACTCCAAACCTCAGTAACACACTTGGTAAAGTATCAGACAATTCTTACCCATTATTTATGATTTATGCATTTATAAACGTTTAGGTACCCCTAAAGTGAAGCAGTTGCTCCTACGCACACACACAGCAGTGATGTGCTCAGGGTGCCCTCACCACGCTCACCTCGGGCGTCAGGCGCTTGGCGCGGCGGGCAGGCGGGCAGCTCTCCGACGGTGGCACCGACTGCCGCTGGGGGATATCGTGGGGCTTGTACTCCTTGTCCTTCGTGTCACTGCTCAGATCTGGCTTCTGCAAACACTAAAGAGACAATTGGATTACTTCATTTCTGCCTCCACTTGCAATACAAACCGTGTAGAACAATTTCCTGGCTCATGGAAAGAACATAGACAAGGCCCTAATAATTCCTGTGCTGAGTTAATAAACAGCATGTATGACAATGGTAACATTACCTACCTGAACAAAGCATTAAATCACTTTTTCTTATCAGTTTAATGACTACAATAGCCATAATAAAGGATCTTAAATAAAGCTGAAGTCATTCTTTAAGTGTTAATGAGCACCAAACATTTCTCTGTGTGAAATACCAAGCCCAACTCTTCGGCAGATGGGGCCTTTGCAGATGGGGTCACCAGCACCCTGGAACTGCTGAAGTGTCCTAAAGTTGAGTGGCTGAGATGCCAACATACAGAGCAATATAAAAGTAAATTACAACCTATCAAACATCCCTCTCCTAACTGAAATACAGCTCTGTACTACAGACATTGCAGGAGCGCCTTTCTTTCCACGTTTTGGAGAGGACAACTGCTGCATGAATTAAGGGCAGAAGGGAAAATATGCAAGAACAGTTTTAGTTCTTTCAAGTTGCTGAATGAACACATTTAATTGCTGAAAACTGTGCATACCTCTGGCAAGCAACAGAATAATTAATGACAATTCCCCATTTGTCAAGCCACACAACATTCAGTAACAGCAGACAAAATGTAACAGTTTTTAATGAGTAAACAACAAATCCTACAGAAAGAAAAAATCTCATGTTGCCAGGAAGTAATTCATGAAATTGCTGGATCCACATTTCCCCAGTTCTGCTAGTCTGTTCCCATCACAAGCATTTTCTCAGCAAGAGACAGCAGTAAAGGACAGAGAGAACCACTCCAGTGGTGTGAGGATGATGATGCTCTATAGACAGCACAGAAATCAAGACTTTTAGAAATAAATGACAGCCAGAAGGGGGGAGGGAAAAGGAGGAACAAGTGTTATTTTAGAAGAGAAGTTTATGTGGAAAGAATGATGTATGTAACAAAAAAGCAGTATCAGTCAAGGGCAGCAGGGTGTCATTAACCATCGCCCACAGACAGCCCGTGACACTGATCCAAGAAACCTCCAGAAGTGCTGTTTGCTTTCAGACTGCTTTCAGTCTTAGACTTTTTAAACACTAGATTTATACTCTGAAAGCAAATGGCTGACTTAATTTCAGCATTAAATACACAGTACCACTCAACTTTGCAGCTCATGCACACGAGCAGTGAGTCCTGGCTGATGCTCAAAGGTTGGGTCTGGAGCCCCAGAGCTGCAACTGCCTCTTCACAAGAGCCTGGTCCCTTAAAGCTCCCACTGGAACAAGAATCACATGATCGCAGAAGGGTTTGGGTTGGAAGGGACCTTAAAGATCACCTTGTTCTAAGCCCCTGCCATGGGCAGGGACACCTTCCACTAGACGAGGTTGAGACCCATCCAATCTGGCCTCAAATGCTTCCACGGACAAGGCATCTACCAAAGATTAAAGATGATGTGACATCAACATCAGGGGAAGAAAGCAAAAAATAACAATTTCTCAGAACAGAAAACGAACAAGCAGAAAGAGCAAATGAGTAGGAAAATGTTGAAAATGAGAGAACAGAAAAGAACTTCTATAAAATCTGGGTCCTTGAATCATTTCCTCATGTGAAACCCAAACTTATCAGAAAAAAAAAAAGTTTCTACTGCTTCTGATAACAGAGGACATATGATCCTTGAAAACAAAGATCTGGAAGGCAAACAGCTTTGCCTAAACAAAAGTGTAAGGAAGACTTGAAAATCAACAGACTGCGCCTCACTTCAGCACAGTGCCCAAACAAACAAACAACAAACAAAAAACCCACCAAAAAAACCGCCAAAACAAACCAAAAAACCCACCAAAAAACCCCCCAAAACCAAACCAAAAAAATCCAACAACAAAAAAAACAAACCCCAAAAAAACCAACCAACCAAAACCAACCATCCCCACAACCCCCAAATAAACAAAAACCCCCCCCTTCCAAACCCCACAAAAAAAAAGAGCACTCACTGTTCCTTGAAAAACACCAGAAGACATTTCCTAAATAATGATGTTTCACCAACTATTTAAGCACAAACACTTCCCAGGGCCTCTGTAACCCGAGGCAAAGGCAGTGGTATGGAATGGCTGCTAATTCACAATTTCAGCTGTACCAAGGTAACACCTAGAACTGTTAAGTTCTAAGGATGAGAATTCCTCTGTACCTCCTTACTCCTACACTAACCTGATCAACTGTCTTGAACCAAGGACACAGCTGCCATCTCTCTAGTCCTTCCCTCTTCCCAACCAGGCTTTGGCGAGTTTGAGCTTCTATCAACCATTCACCAGAAGCTCATCCCACACACTCTGATCAGGATCTCGGTATATTCCAAGGAGATGGTTGCACACATGACCCTTGAACCCTCAGTGGTGGCAGAGAGCAAGTTAAAACCCATCAGCTGAGGCCACAAAGGAGCAGCTCCTTTAGCAGACAAAGGACAAAGCAGGAACAGTCACAAGGCCTTGAGGAAGTCAAAAGACTGGGGGGGGGGAAGGGATACAATTCATCTCCTCCAGGTTTAGACATTTCTTAGTAGTAATTAAATTAGTAGTAATTTACACAAAAGCCAATCAGTCAAGCTCCCTGTACTTGCAGAATGCAACTGGTTTACCCCTACTACACATGTCCATGGAGTTACAAAAACCACCAAACTCCAGAGGTGCTCATTTTTCTCCAGGAACAATGACGGGTGCCAGAGAACTGTCTTACACTGAAATATCTTTATCAGAGGCATACACATATAAATCTTTGGAAATACGAATCCCACTAAGGCCACTGAAGTCTTAGTTTGGAAAAGAGACCAGATCCACAATTACTGAGTCAGCTGGATTCACTGAAAAACAGAAGTAAGACCACCTCAAGCCCCCCAAAATGTAGCTGCACTTTAAACCATTAAACATCTGGGCAATGCAGTACAGAAGACGCATTGACAGAAGATTCTGGATACCTCAGTTCGTGCAGGGGACACTTTTCCCTCTGGGCATACAGTGTGACTCTCTGGGATGACACACAGTTACTACAGATGGGAATGAGAGGTACAGGTGGTAAGAACCAGTAACCAACAGGTTCACTGCAACTACTCTGGAGACAAACACCCGAGGCCTGTCTAGTCCAATTTCAAGATAAGAAGAAAATTAAATACCCCCTGTGGAGAGCTGCTTTGGGTATTAGAAACTGGCTGGTTTATGGAATTTTTGCTGTTGGACTGAACATGAGCTTTAATAAAAACATGCTATTCCCCTCTATTCCCCTCTAAACAGCTCCAGAGAGTTTCACTATTTCAGCATGTAGACAGAAATATCTCCAGCTGGAATATCTGTCAAAATAACTCCTGAAGGCAGTTTAACACGTATTGAAGCCACACAAACAGTTAATGCTATACACAGATCTAGATGAGATTAAAGTTATGGCACAGTTATTAGTGGAAACTACATAATTTCATATTTTTGGCTTTTGCAGGAAAAAAGGCAACAAATATTTCAAGTATTACCAAATAAAGAAAAAAAATATCAAAAGACTCAGTGAATACAAGCACTAATCTTGTCTGGATGATCATGAAAGCTGTGCGAAGAGCTTCTCTCAACAGGCTGTTGAAGGAGGAAGCACATCTCCAACTGACAGCTGTCACACTGAACGGCTACAGCTTCTCCAAAAACACAGCTCAGGTGCTTAGATTCCCAGGAAAACACTGAACAGACACACAGTAATGGACACCTACACAAGAAGCATCTGGGTAAGCACCACTTAATAAGAACACGTGAAAGGAAGTCAAAAAGAATCTCATTTGAGATGATACTCAAAAAACGTATGGTAAAACAAACTCACTTGAAAGATAACACTGTCAGGGAAAAAAAAAATCAAATTAGAATGAAAAGTGAGCTAAACTCAACATATTTCTGTGAATTCTTTCAGGTCATGCAAAAATCCGTGTCTGCCACATATAGGAGGAGAGTATTTTAACTGCCTGGGGAGGGGAGGAGCTAAAAAAATCAGTTAACCTTATGTGCATCACTTGTCTAGAACTCCTCCACATCGGTTTGAACAGATGTCACGTGCCCATTGCAAGACAGAGCTTAAAAAGTCATTTAAAAAGAAGCATGTCCTCATCTAAGGAGGTTTTTCCTCTTCTAAAAGGGTTTAATGCTGAGCAAACCATGAGGTGAGTATTAACTGCGTGACAGACACTCTCGGGAAATTTCCATTTCCAGGACACTATGGTACCATATCCAGTGTTTTACAACTTTTCATTAGATCTTTCCCTGTGAAATGGCATCTCAAAAATATGACAGCAAAGACAGGTGTAGCAAACACATAAGCTCAATGAAAACCCCAAAGAGAAATCACAATTTTCAGACCTAGTACAAACACCAAGTTTTCAATTAAATGCCTTTAGAAAGTGGTGCTGCTTTCCATTACTTAACATGAATGTTCGAAGGAAGCCAAAATATTTTTGATCCAGCAGTTTCCTTAGCATGAAGATTTTTATCTTCAACTCTATTTTGTTCTTATCCTGTTTGCAAAAGACCCCTTTTTCTGAAGGGCCAGCAGAATTTAGCTGTTCTTCACTGAGAAGTGATTGTCATTGCCTAAATAAAAAGTCTAATTCTAACCTCTCTGGACTTACATCAAATCCCTCTCTCATTTTAGTAGCTTTGTGTAAAGGCCTGTGTTGATTTCTGTACACAGAGATATGCTTGTAACAGGATTAGGGCATTTATTGCTTAAAAAAGGTCAGCACTTCTGTCTTTGAAAGATCATCATGGAAAGAGCATTTCAAAGAAATAAAAATGGATGTTGGCAACTGCAACCAATTTTGGTTTTCCAAATAAATGACTGCTGCTCTAAAAGAACAGACCTATTTCTCATTAGAGATTATGTGGCCCCCACTCTCAATCAACCCTGAATTTTGGTTTAATGGCCAAATCAAAGACTGATGACTAGGAAGCATGAAGACTTAAGCTTGGAAAAAATCCCAAGTCACGCCGTTAACATCACTACAGCAGCCAGGACGCTTTCTGCAACTTGCCCCCCTTAGTGAACGTGCTACAATACTGCCATGGCTTGGCACAGTCCCTCAGTCACTCTAGGCACGTGACACAGACCCATAGCACTTGTGGCAGAGAGATGGACCTGGAACGTTCCACGAATATAGCAGTACTTGGCATTACAGAAATCATTACAGGAAGTCTCAATGTCCCTTCTCACGAGGTTTCTGTAAACTGCAGAGAGAAAATACCAACAGATACTGTTCAAAGCAGGAGTCACAGGTTACCTGGAGGACTAATGCTAAAAACTTCACTTCCAATGAAAAGTTTGCCCGTGGCTTTCTGAACTGCTGAACACGGCATCTGGTCACCTGCATGACACCAAGCACGAAATGCAGCTTCACAAACATTCCAGAAATTAAAAGAACCCTCACAGGCTGGCTACTTCATTAACTGAACTGCAGTTGGTTTCAGTATAGCTTACCAAGAGACTTGCTCCCGACTGGAACAAGTTGTAGGGGTAGAGAATTCGCTCGTAATGCGCACGGATGTGCGAGCCCACGGCCTTGCCAGGAGCAAAGCCCATCCTCGTGGCTATTTTGGTCCATTTTCTCTCCTTGCAAACTACATCAAATCCTCCTTGTTCTGCAACTAGCTAAAAAGTGAAAATAAAATAGGCACATATTTAATGGTAAAATTATCAGTGTTAGAGGAAAAAGGCAGGACAACATCCCAACTGACATTTTAAACCACAAAAAATATAGATTTAAAAAATCCCACACAACACTGAAGTTGTTTTAAGGCAATAACTGGAATATATAACACTTAATCTATTCAGGAATTCCAAACTTGTTGAATTACTTTACAAACAAGTCAGCACCTGTGTTCCATGCGCAAACAGTCGCTCAGCCTACTCTGAGAACTTATTTGGCTGCCATTTGTCACTTTGTATCCCAACACAACTTTCTAGCACAGGACACTCAGTTCTTTTCACTGGAACGAGTGTTATAAAATAAGCTCAAAAATTCCCAATAAAAACTGACCTAAACATAAAGTAAAGTGAAAGAACATATCCTTTGGGTCAGAGAATCCCATCTATTACTATCAGTATACATTAACTTCTCCACAAATTTAACAAGTTTCATCCTAAAAGTAACTGGATTTTTTTTCTTCCATATTTCTAATGGAAAACTTTTTTTCTCATACTTTTGTCATTGTTCAGGAACTTTCTCCAATTAAGCCTAAGTTTATTCTTGACCAATATATCCAAGTTCAATTTTAAAGAAGAGCTGTAAATTTAAGGTGATCTAGCTCACAGGAAATCTTCCATGATAACGTATTACTTACTGTCTTTCCCTGATAATGTATTCTTACTGTCCCATTAGCTATGTTAGCTTAAACAAAGGAACACTTTTTCCAGCTTATATATACCCTAAAACCTCCCCTGACCAGCTGTGATACCATCCCAGGAATTGAGGTAACACAGCAGCTTTTCAGGACAAGTTTTTCCATAATGATCTTACTCTGTTAAGCTGAAATAAATCCAAGATCTTCCTCTCCACATGTGGAATTTTCAGTGTGCATCCCTGAAGCTCCCAAAACTTTGCAATCTGGTCCAGAAAATTCAGCTTTACACGAGTTTGGGCCTGAAACCAACCAACCAAACAAGTGAACTGCATGCTAAAAACAGATGTAGGTTTTGTACCCCAAGGTTTACAGCACTGTAGCCTCAGCTGCCTGCCCAGCTTTGCCCTCTGCAAGAGTCATTTTGCATTTTTCCCTCTCATCATGTGAAGAAAAATAAATTCCATGCAGATACCATTGGTGGTATTTGTATCTTTCCTTGAGTCACTTTTTGTTACCTTTTACTGCACTCAGGAAAGTACTTTCTGCAAACAGCCAAACAGTAAGTTATTACTGCTAAAAACTCCCTAAACCAGCTGCATTGTCCAGATTTACTGCATTTATTACATTAATTATTGCAATAGCTTGTTACAATTCGGTTTATTTGCAATAAACCAAAAAAATCAATATAAAAAAAATTTTTTTTTAAGTTTTTTTTCTGTTATTCCTTCTCACTCCCAACTGTATTTGTTTCACTTTTAAGCATATGAATGGGTCAGGGCAGGGAAAGCCTGGCTGGTTGCACAGCAATTACCACAGTAAGATCACTGCACTGCTGCTATGTAAGAGCAGTAACTCAAATTTTGACACATTTTATCTTCAGCACATTTTCTGTTCTTAAGGTAAAAACTGGCCATGTCTCTACAGAGTAGCTTGTCTGCAAACTCCAGGGAGCTCTGAACAGCTTGTGGTCACACAAATCCCTCTCTTAGCATTCCAAGCCAGCATCTGAGCCCTTCCCCAGCACTTCACATAACCACATCAGGACTTCAGAAACCAAAAATCAGGAGAATAATTAGGCACAGAGTCACTATCATCCCAAATGGTACCAGCACTGAGCCAACCAGGACTCCTCACACTCCCCTTCAGTGTCAATTCATTGAAGCAGTGAATGAAAGTGCTTGTGAACAGGAAATTTCCACAAACTGAATCCAGATTTTGCAATTGTTTCTTCCAAAAGGCTGGCTATTTTTAAAGCACTCCAAGTGTTTCATCTCTTTTCCTTTTGAAAGATGCTGTATGAGTGCAAAACACAGACACAGATCTATGGCCCGGGACAGTTTAACTACTTGGAAGCACCTGTGTGGAAAAGGCCTAAATTATATTCCTTTAATGTGCATTAACATTACTTTTATGCCTGGAATGTTTCTAACTAGGTTCTGAAACAGATGAATTTCTGTGCTAATTAGGAATTGCTGTTCAAGGTCCAGAGTGCTGTCAGCTCATGGCCAACTCTGGCAAACATCACCTCTCAAAAACACATTGACACATTTGGGAGCAGAAGTAACGCTCAGCTTTCCAGTTTACCTCCAGTTCATTGAGCCTCTGGATCCTCGGCGTGAAGTGAAGCTTGTCAACATCACACGCAAATGGAGGCTGCCAGTCCTGGAAAACAGAAGGGCTCCATCAAAAGATCAGGAAAAGGAAGGAAGTTTCTGTGACAGTCAAAAGCCAGGTGAGCCCGAAGCATGAAGAGGCTCCCATGGCCTCCAGAGCCTCCTCAGCCCCACCAGCACATGCAACTTGGCGCAGTGGGGGCTCGGCGGCCGCACCCTGACCGGTCAGGGAGCCAGGGCTGTGCTGATACCCAAATCCCCTCACTGAGAACAAGTCCAGAGAGCAGGAACGGTGAGATACGTTGACCAAGTGTCATCGTATACCCCTTGGAATACCTCACTGTGCCTCAAAAATAGATAATGGAACCACAAAATCAGTTACACCTTGGAACTGAAGACCTGTCCTGCAGTGTAAGCCTCTACAGAATCATGGAATCATTAAAGTTGGAAAAGCCCTTTAAGATCATCAAGTTCAACTTTTAATCCACCACCACCACGTTTACCACTAACCCATGTCCCCAAGTGCCACATCCACACATCTTCTGAACACTGCCAGGGATGGTGACTCCACCACTGCCCTGGCCAGGCCGCGCCAATGCTTGACAATTTCCTTGGCTGCAAACATTCAGGAAGAGCTGGAATATGACCAATTTAAAAAAGAATTATTATTACTTTGATAAAATACCTACAACTGAAGTGTCATTTATAAACACAACTATAAAGCCATTTTATCTTTTAGATCTCTGACATCTACTGCACATGCTTGGTTTGGCAATACACAGCTTCACAAAACCAAATTAGATTTGATTTAAACTTGACAGGAATTTATTATATATAAAGTTATCTTATTATCACTAATTACAGAATGAAGATAATGCACAAGTGAACTACTGACAGTGTAGTAGGACAGAGCTTTGCATCAAGAAAAAGAAAACCTTTCCTCAACAGTGGGGGACTGAGGCAACTGAAGTAAGACCAGCATCATAAACACGTATTTTTTATTTTAGATTCACAGAGAATATGAAAATTAGCATTAAAACCAACCATAAATGGTTTCCAAAGCAATTATCTTACAAACAAATAAGGAGCAAGAGTCACTGAGAGCATGGAGAAGCTGAAGAGCGAAGAGGGCCACCAATCCATACATGTTACCAAGTTTGTATTGACCAACCCAGACCTCAAAATCGGTAATAAAAGTTTTCTGATCCTGCAAGGCACTTGCAGCACATCACAACTTGACAAGGTCAGCTGAAATTAACATTTGAATTGGCAATTAGACAGTGGTAGGGGGTCAGGATGACAAATTATCCAGAGGACACTCAATCCTCAACCACTGGGACATATTTCTCGATTATTTTCCTGCTTTTAATCACAAGACTGTCTGGTGCCCAACAACATGCTCTTGACAAAGTCGATAACACTAACCCTTCTTTTACTGACTATTTTCTATGCCAGAAAACCAAATGCAATGAAACCATCAAGTCTGAGGAAGAGAACTGACATTCTTTTCTAATATCCTGTTGTCTGATGAATCATTTGTAGCCCTCAAGCTGTAAGATGAGAAGCACAACTGGGAACAGTTGGGCAGGATTTGAAGTATTGTACTTCAACAGGACAAATCTGACTCTCAAGCTGAACCAACTGGTTACATCATTAGTCACAGCTCCGGAGTCTGCTCTGTACCAGAGACAGGAGACAGGCACTGAGACCAGGAGGGAACACAGTGGCAATGACACACAGGACCCTTGAGACATGCTGGGGACTGAATTAAACTGCCCAAGGGAGAACTGTAGGGAGCTTTGCTTAGGCTGAGAGTAAATGAAACCAAGAGAGCTGTGCTGCCTCACTGCTTTGCTAAGCAGTAAGCCAAGGCTGTCCCTGGGTGGACTGTGCATTACCCCAAACCAGATCCTCTAGTAAGGCTCTGCAGAGGACAAGAACCAGCAATAAGACGAACGGGGGCAAGAATTCAGCTCATGTAGGCAATGACACCACCTCTGAAACTGTCACCAGTCCAGGCTGTGCTTCAGGGCCACCACTTGCAGTTACTGCACTGGCAGCACGTCAGAGAAGCTAAGGAAGGGAGGGGACAGCACAGGAGACTCTTCTGGTCGGGCCACATGTCTGCTGCTGCTGGCACAGGCTGCTGCTCTGGGCAGAGCCCAGAGGAAAGCCTGCATGCCACTGAGCACAACAGGAGGAACAGGATCCCTACCTGCTCCTACAGGCTCTGGCTCATGCTCAGACTAAAGAAATCCAGCTCCGAGGGAGCCTAGGGCAGACACAGACCCAGTCCATGTTAGACAGCACAGAGCAGGCTAGTCCTCTCTGCTTATGGAAGCAAATGAGGATGTTTATGTGCATGATCTTAAAAAAACATCTCATCCACAGCATGGCACCTGAAACATCCTGCTCCAGAATTAGCTGATTATCTCCATGATCTCCATGTGTCTATTTATTATTGACTGGTGCATGTTTGGAGACAGTCTTCCCATTTGGCCAAAGACACTGGCTCTGGCAAAGCACCAGTCACCTACCGAGTTGGAACAGTACCATGACTCCAGACAACACAAGCTGCCACAACAGGCATTTCCTACACCTGCAGTTTTTAAGTTTACCAGTGACTGAATGACCAACACACACAAGATGCCCTGATGGCACGTCAGCTGTTTCTCAAAGATAAGCTTTGGGAGCTCCATTTCTTCAACTTTTCAGCCTATCAGGCAGACAGGTTCATCAGCCAGAAACAAACATTTAACAGCCTTAAAAGTGTTTCACTTTTAGCAAGGAGAAAGTCATTGGAAGAGCTTCTGCTGGGTGATGGTAAATTGGCTTAATGAGAGGCAACATTGGATTGACTCCAGCTCCTGAGGTCTGTAAGCAAGTACCATAGAATATGCTGAGTTGGAAGGGACCATCAAGTCCATCAGGATCATCATGTCCAATTCCTGGCCCTGCACAGACACCCCAACAATCCCACCCTGTGCATGGGAGCGTTGTCCAAACCCTTCTTGAACTCAGACAGGCTTGGAGCAGTGACCATTTCCTGGGGAGCCTGCTCAGTGCCCAGCCACCCTCTGGGGGAAGAACCTTTTCCTGATATCCAACCTAAACCTCTCCCAACTCAGCTCCAGCCATTCCCTTGTCACTTGTCATGAGAGGGAATAGATCAGTACCTGTCCCTCTGCTGCCCCTCAAGAGGATGTTGAAGGCCCCAGTGAGGTCTCCCCTCAGTCTCCTCTTCACTGAACAAACCAAGCGACCTCAGCTGCCCTTCACGAGGCTTCCCCTCCAGACCCTTAACCATTCTCATGGCCCTCCTTACGATGTTCTCCAATTGCTTAATGTCTTTTTTATATTGTGGTGCTCAAAACTGCACCAAGGACTTGAGGTGAGGCCGCAGTAGTGCAGGCAGAGCTGAGGGAAATGAATGCCATATATAATATATCACATTAGATTATTATAAAACCACTCCTGGCTTTACAAACACACTACAGCACATCCCACTGAACACAAACTGTGTCAGATAACACTGTTACAGACCCACAGTCATTCGTCATCTGGAGAAATGACAGCAGGTATAGCACACAGTCCATCCTGACTGTCACTGAGTCATTTTAAAGTCACAACAAGTTTATTTTGGAGCATCCAAACTACTCAAAGTTGATATAGCCAATAAGGATATTTCTCTTTCTCTATTCCACAGTATGGCAAGTTCCTCAAGTCCCAGACAAGATACTTTCAACCCTTCTTTAATGAGTGTATTATTTACTCAACAAAAATCTTGGACACATTTTGAAGCACGACTTACCAAGCCAAACGTGATGTTCGCTTGCAGGTCCATGAAAAGACATTTGTGTGTGACAGAAATGCCTTTATGCACCTTGGAAAGGCAGCAGCACCACGAGAGGGAGCTTTGTGGTGCAGGATTCACTTGCAAAGCTGCTGAGCCACATGAGGAGCTTTGCTGGGAAAGAGACCAGCTCCCACCCCCAACTCTCCAGGCCCACTTCCCTAAAGCTCGTGCCTGGGAATCAGTAAGACTTGCCCTCTCCATCCAGCTTCTCAAAGGAACTGGTTTGGATTTCTCTGTTTTAAAAAATGAATAAAAAAGTTTAAGAAGTTCAGTTTTAAGTGTCTTCCAACAGCCATGCTGAGCACTAAGATTAAGTATACACAGAAAGCAAGAAAACATCAATTTCCTAAAAAAATCAGTTCTTACTCTGCCAGGACTCTTCATCTCAAGTGACTCTATTATAGTGTTCTGTTGCCCATCCCTGACTGTTATAAGCCTGCAAGAGACAAACAAAATCCTGTGGCCACCTCAGCCTGCACTTGTCATAAACCTGTCATCAAATCCAGGCAAAAATGAGACCGACTTCAAAATTTCAAACTCTTCTATAAACTTGAGGGACAAATCCAGCCGTGCAGAAGGCATGCTCTAAGGATCACATTAATATTTCAAGCTGTAATGCAAACTACAAATGGTCAGCAGAATTATTTCTGTGATTTCCATATTCCGGCTCCCAACTGAGCTGTTACAGGGATGTCAGGCTTCAGAGCACAGCGTTTCAGTAGGCAAACCTGCACCTCACCCAAACTCACTAATTAAAATTTAACCACCTCCATCCTTATGAATTCAAGCGAAAAAGAAATTACCACTGTCCCCAGTAAGCTGTTCTACAAGTTAGTTGGCTTCAGCTTTTCTTCTTCCCTTATCCTCATGTCCTTTATAACCAAATCCCTCGTCTGCTGGCTGCCAAAGCAGCTATTCCTGAATCCTTCCTGGAAGAAATGTTTCAAGGCATTTTTCAATAAACAAATACCTTTTTCCTTCTCTTTACAGAACCAGCTTTCCAGTCCTGCAAATAAAAGGGTTTTTTCCTTGGGCTTTTTTCTGACGTCTCATATTTTTTCAACATCTTTTGAAAACTGCAAGTAGCATTTTACTTGCAGTCTCTCCCATGTCAGACACAAAAAAAGACAGCTCTTTCATTATTTTGCTAGACAGCAGCTCATAGGAAGATCCAAAGGAATATCTTAGCAATTCTTGCCAGAGAAACACATTCATTCAGTGAACTGCAGCAATTCCCCCCTTCCCGGGATGCCCACCCTGTGAGCCTGACCTACATTCTTTGTTCCCACATCTATGATCTTGCCTTGGCAAAGGTGTTCTATGATTGCTGCCTCCAAGAGGAGGGGAGCACACTCGGTGACTCAGGAGGTCCCTTTCAGTCTCTTGGTTTTATGACTACATTAAAAACACACTTGGAGCTCAGATGGCAGAATCCACACAAACCCATTATCACCCGGCAGCGGGTCAGCCACAAAGCTCCTGTCTAACGGGACCTAATCCCTCTGTGACCTTGTTAAAGGCTAACATTAGTTGGGAACTCCAATCACCAGCTAACCCAGTTTGTGATGAACAGTCCTTCCTTGGTCATTTTGAATGGAGGAGATTTTTCCATCGAACCTCCTGAATTCCTCCTTGTCAAGAAGGGACCCTGGGTGCACTAACCTATCTTATGCACAGAACTCTCCAAATAGAAGCCTGGTGGAATATTTCTTATTTGAGACAAAATTGGGCTCTGTTATGTATTGTAGACTAGCAAGAGAGAAGAGACACAACCACAGATCTTTCCCATCCAAGAACCACAGCCAAGGATGAGTGTACAGTGGTAATCACCTCTTTAGATCCCAGTGTTTCAGTGCCAGCTCCACATGCAGAGAGAAAAAAAGGCTCAAGTAAGCTGGAGATGATTCTCAAGTGTCAGGGCCAGCTGCCTCTTGGGACCCAAAGGCAGAGAGAGGACAGAAACTACACACAGGGTTTGAACCTCTAAACACAACAGGCAGCCAGGCTCACACACACGAGATGCCAGGCTCCTCTCCATGGAAGCACCTGCATGCAAGGAACAGATACAACACCACTGCACCAGCAGCGCTGCAGGTACAGCTGGGGATGGATGGGGTGTTGGGATCAGCAAATCCCAGATCTCTGATTCGCTTCAGAGCACTGACCAAGACCCTGAAACAGAGCATTCATCAGGACTGGGGCCAGACCCCAAGAGCTGCTGCCACTTCCCCTCAAGGTACAGGACACCAAGGTCAGATCTTTGCTCTAATCCCCAGTACATTCCCAGAGTGTATGTGACCGGCACGGACAGAGACCCACTGAAAGAGACTGAGGAAAGGAGAGGAAACTCTCATTGTCTTTTAAGCCCACCCCAATGTTTCAGTGTTTCTGAAGAGCAGAAACCACCCATGGTCACCACAGCAGCACTGTGCATGGCCACTTTTTTTACATTAGTAAAATAAATAATAAACTAAAAGAATTCTTCTTTTGCATCTTTGCTAATTAGAGATCAGTAAATAACCTACTCTGAATTTACCTAATTCCACAACATGACCCCTGTGATGAACGTGACAAGTTCTTCATTTAAAGCCAACATTTCCTAATGACTTTTGGTGGCTGATCTATTTTTCTTCACATGAATTGATGGCAGGGGAACAGGAACCTCAGCACTAAAATATCTCTTCCCCTCCTAAAACCCCGTCCATTCTTGATCCCAAAGTTCCTGAAAATGGCAGATCCACCACCATCCTTCACTTTCCCCTTCCAGCTGATCCTCTCTCAGTCAGAAATGCCCTGTTTCCTGACTCACTTGAGCCTGGCTTCTGCTCGGCAGGACCAGCGGCTCAAGCTCAGCTTGCCAGGACTGACAGATGCTGCAGCACCTCTGGTTTCTCCCGTTGAAGCTCACTTACATGTTGTAATTGAGTTATCTCTGTGTTTTCTCTTTGATAAAATCAACTGACTGAGCCTCTGTGTATTATCAAATCTCAAGGATCATCAGCTTCCTGTTTCAGACAAAGTATCGCAATTCTCTGCATTAATTCCTGTTTTTGTGATGGTTTGTTTTACAGCTCCAGGACCAGATTGCCAGAACCCTCAGTCAAGCTGCTCCAAAACTGAATTGGTTTCTTGTTTTATGTTTTCTTTTTCTCCATAAAAATGAAAATGAATCAAGCAACCAGCTGAATGAGAAGCCTGAACAGACCTTAAGAGGTTTAAACAATACTTAAATCAATGTTGCTCCTCAAAGTATGTCCCTGGAGGAGCAGCTCCAGTTCTCCCAAGCCCTGAGCCTTTAGGTTTCACCACTCAGGCTTTGCTAAGGTTAAATATTTCAAAATTCATTATTTCATGTGCAGAACTTTTCTGATGTGTCTCTGTATCCTCTCCAGTTGTCAAATCTTTTTAAAATCTTCCAATGAGTGCGGGATCCTGACTGCAGAATTTTCTACTCTTGTGCTGCCACAGAGGTAAAATCCCCCTATTCCCCGAGAAACTCCAGAGCTGCATTCACTTGCTTATCCAGAGCTCCCATTCCACCATTACACTGCTTTCCACAAGGATCCACAGTTATTTTTCTACACTCCTTCCTCTTCTAAGACGCTCCATGCTCCTTTGTTCCAAAGGTAAACCCTCTCACAGAGTCCTACTTAAGCGATTACTGTTTCATAATATCCATTGTTTATTGAGCAACTGGGATCCCTCTAAAGCAACGAGCCACCACCATAACTCCATTTGGAATCATGGCTTTTGTTCTTCTAGACGTGTAATGAAAATTACATACCCTTGGCTTGAGGTTGTGAGACACCATTAGAAAGGGATCCTTCATTACAAACACTCATTAATAGTTGAAATAATTTGTGAATTGGTGTATTAATTTTGCACAATAATAATTTCTATAATTAGAATACTGAACACACTTAATTTCTAGATCTCAGACAAGGACAACACAACTGATTTAACCAAATACATGGTCTCATGGAAAAAAAGAAAACTAATTTGACCACACCAGTGTTCATACAATTGTATTCCATACTATCACCTTACAAGTTCCTATCCAGGACTATTCCAGTCGTTCTTCCACTCTGGAGCTAGAGGAGGTCAACTCTTGCACCTATAAAGAACCTAAATCATTAAGGAAATGAATTCTCCCTGTTCTCAAGTTCACCAGTATTCCAGGATTTCCTGAAAACTGACAGTCAATAATTTTAATAACTCCAATGTCAATTCCTTCAAAATTCCAGCTCTGCTAATCCAGACTTTCCAATCTTTAAGTGTTTGGTTTAAGTTACTTGGAAGCCTTAACAGTACTTCACCATATTCATGTTATCTAGAGTAGTGAAATTTAGCCTGGATGTTCTCAATTTTCATGCTTAGCCTTGGGAAAGTTCTGATGTTTCTAGTACATTGTACAATATTGTGTATTTTGAAATGAATTTATATGGTAAGTACAGCTTAAATAATCATTATTTATTATTTCTTCACAGCAGCAAAGCAACGATGCAATGAAGTCAGGGAAGAGTCCATCTTCAAGAAAGGCTTGGAGCATTTGATACCACTCCTGCTCCACACGTTACCACTAATTCTTGAAGCTAAGCTTCACATTTGTTAGACTGTTTGCTTCCATTAATTACTATTAACTACCTATTTTGAAGAACAACTCCATTCTCAAGTAATACTTCATTTGACCCCCTAAATGCCCCCACTGATTTGCAGAGCTATCACAAGCTTCTAGAATGTAAGGCCACCACTTGACATGCGAAGTTTTGGAGTCAACTTAGTTTATTCCAAACTACCAGATATTGTTTAAACGAAGAAATCCTAATAAAAGATATTTTTGGTTCATAGAAGAAAATTCTAACTACAAAATGGCACATGATGGACTGCAAGCAAGTTGTACCCCACCCACTCTCCTACATCCAGCTGCCCCTTCCCCCTCAGATCCGCAACAGACCCAAATTTAAATCTCTACTTTATGCAGCTCATTAACTACCAGGAATAACTGCCATCCGAGCACTTTGCTGCCAATGGGACCCTCTACTCATGCCCACACTGCTGACAAAAAGCCACAGAGAACAGTGCCAGTGAGCTGGTTATCGCTGCACCCTCCACCAGTCACTGCAGCATCTCAGAATCCCCAAATAAGAGCAAAACTCAGTCATTGGTGATGGCTGGAACAAACTGAACTGGAATGAAGAGGAAGAAAACTTCTTCTGAGTGCTCAACTGGAAACTGCCATGCAGCAATTGCACCTCCTGTTATATTCCCGGACATTCTTCCATCTTGTGAACATGCAGTGATCACCCAGAATCCTTTGTCTTCCACCCAGATGTCTTCTGTACATCAGCTACCTCAATACCCCCTCACTAAACAGGTCACTGTCCTCCAAAGCTGCCACACAAGAAGCCACCGCAGACGTGGTTTTCTCTAGGCCCACCTGGTGCCCAGCTAATGCCAGCAGAAAGGGACAAGAGAAAGCCCTGCTGCCGGTCCTTCAGAGCCCAGGGAGCTCTCCTGTGCATGCTCCAGTGCTGGAGCATCAAAGCCAGCTCCAGAGTAAGGGCTTGTCCGTGAGCAAGTGGGGAAGCTACAGCTGGGCACCCCTAGTCTCACGCAGCATTATTCCATGTTGCAGCTCAGATACAGAAACACAAATTCATCTGCTGGTAACTGCACAGCAGAGTTTAAGCTAAAATAATGCCAGCCCAACCATCAAATTTTCAATTCCTCTCTCGGCACAGATCCTGACAGCTCATGGTGCTGCCTACCTGCTTCCCGGCACGTAACCAGACTGCGCACACTGGCCAGGGATTCCCTCGGATGCAGGAAGATTCCAAACCTCGGCCATCGCCAAACAAGGCATCCAGTTGGAACACACACGCTGTTGTGCAAACGGCAGTACAGTCTTTAGCTCACGGTATTACAGACCCCTCGATTACACCAAAAAGAACAATAACTGAATGTTCACTGCGGCTCCTGATAGCAGGAGGAAGGCCAGGAACTACGTCAACTTAAAGGCTTTTCTGGTCGCTTTGGAAGAGCTCCCTCTATGCTCCAGGCCGCTGAACCAACCATGCACTTCACAAGTCATCCCAGGCACTATCCAGGGCAGATAAAGCCATGGGAGCTCAGCCCTCCCAAAGCCAGGCTCCACAGAACTACCCCTGCTCAGCCCTCAGCAGCTCCAACTATTTTCATCCTGCTTCTAAATACGCTCAAAGAGCTGATCACATGGCCAGGAAAGCACAACACCTGGTGTAATATCTGGTGCAATACCTGCCCCTTCAGGAAGCGAAGATGAGAGCGGCTGAAAATGCAGTTGCAATAAGTAATTCAGTCCTTTTTGAGGGCTGTTCATTTATGATCTCCAACAGATAACATCCTACAAGCAGCTTTCTGAAAAGGTTTTAGCTTTTTACACAGGCAGCCAAGAAACACAGATGAGATTTTTTTAAGATGAGATGCTTCTAAAACAAATAAAGAGACACCCCCCTCAAAAACAAACCCAAACAAACAAACAAAAAACCACCAAAAAATCCAACCAATCAAAAAAGCAGTTTTGATCACAGTTGTTGAAACACTGTCGGCAACTTAAAACCCCAAAAGATCTACTCAAAAATGCTACAGAACTTCAATGGTGACTCTGGAACGAAAATCATCTTAACCCCTTAACTCTGAGTATCTGGCTGCCCTGCATGAAAAGAAGCACTGGCACATTCTACCAGGACACAAATTCAAGAGTGGTCTTCACAGAGCAACCCGGGATTCTTCCTCCAGAGAGCTGAAACACCTTCCTTCCTCTCCAGCAAGATTCACATTATTCACTCTGCTACAAACATTTCTGCCACCTCAGACACTACCTCAGCAAGTTATTACTATTTTATTTCAGAAGGAAAAGGATGGACACCAACAGAAGTCCCAGCAACAACCAAAACACCGAAGTGAGGAGCGTGTGTTTCTGAACATTATTTCTTTGAAGTCAAAGTCTCCCTCGCAAAACTTCAGTCTGCAGAACTGTTCTGTCAGCTTCCCCCCTGGCTGGAGGAGATGTAACCTCGGTGCCTGTTTAACATTGTTGCCGTCATGTTAACCGCGTTACCCGGCTGCACCACCCCAGACTCACACCACGCTACACTTACGGAAAGAGCAATTCACTGAAAATAAGGATGATTCACACATTGTTTAATTAGGTTTTCACTTCGAGAAGCCCCTCTCCTCACCAGTGAGGGTGTTCATACCTTTAAACAAACTAACAATTCCGACTACACAAACTATGGTTCTAAGATCGTCACATCATTTCTCAGTAAATTGAGTCGACCAACAAAAGGAAATCAGAATTCAAACCCTAATTTTGAGCTTACTACACCATCGGTCGAGATGATGATGATGATGATGATGAAGGCTAACTACTTCTTCCCACTGTGGATTGCATTCTAAAATGGTGGCCATGTCTGTCTAGGCTTCAGCTCGCAGAGCCACCAGCCAAACTCACGGCTGCGGAGTTTGGTCTTGTCCAACTTGAGAAACAGTTCCCTGTGCTAAGAGTGCGCCGAGGCCGGGGAGGCCGCGGCGGGGCCGGGGGCGGCGGGGAGCGGGTCCCCCCGGCCCCACACCGCCACAATGCCAACATGGAGGGCAGCACCCCGGCACCTCCTCCGGGGCTCGGTGGGGCCGCTCCGGGCGCGAGGCCCCCGCCGACCCTGGGAGCCGAGGAGAGGCCGGGCCCGGCCGGGGCAGCTGCCCCCCGCCCCCGCTCCCTCCACTGCCGCTCCGGCGACTCCCCCACCGGGAGCTCCGACACTTGGGAGCCACTTCGCGAGGAGAGCGGTCGGTCCCTTCGGTCCCCTCAGCCTCGGCCCGGTGAAACTTCCGAGCGGCAGCGGGGGCGGCCCCGCCTGCCCGGGGTCACCTGCGCGGCCGCGGGCCGGGGGGGGCCGGGCCGGGCCCCACACAAAGGCCGCTCCCGGCGGCGCCATGCGGGCACTCACCGGCGGCGGCCGCACCTTGCAGATGCCGGTCTGCTCGGCGATGGGCCGGATCTTGTGGATGAAGGCGAAGGGGTCGGCGAACTCCTCCCAGCTGGGCTCGAAGACGGGGCACTCGGGCGGGGGCAGGAACTCGGCCATGGCCCGGCCGGGGCGGCCGCTCCGCACCGCGCTCCGAACAATCTCCGGAGCCGCCGCGCTCCGTGCGCGTCCGCGGGGGGGCCGGGGCTGGGAAAAGAGTCCGCCCGGCCCGGGCAGGGGAGGGGGCGCGGCTGCCCCGCCCCGCCCGCGCCTTTGTGCGGGGGCGCCGGGGCCGGACCGGGGAGGGCCCGTTGGAGGTGGGGGGAACAGCCAGCGGCGGATCCTCTGGAGCGCGGCCTAGCCCGCGCAGCGCGGATCCCACCCCCGCTACCCGGGCCCCGGCGGAGAGCGAGGCCCCGAAAGCGTCGCTCACCGCGGCCGCTGGGG
>VZTE01005261.1:259224-301285 GCA_013397775.1 Eulacestoma nigropectus | reverse complement strand
GCACGTAGCGCACGTGCGCGGGGGGGGCGGCCCCGCTCCCGCCCCCGGCCCGGCCCCCCGGCCCGGCACCACCCCCGGGCCCGGAGGCAGCCCCGGGAGGGACCCCCACACCGCCGGAGTCGGGGCTTCCACGGCCCCTGAAGGCACAAAGTCGCCCTCGGTACTTCAAGTCACCGGTCCAGAGGGGAGCCAACCCGAGCGCTGTCGCATTCGACAATGAAACAAACAATTGCAACTTTTGAGATGTGCACACAATGCTCGGGGTGTCATTTTTTGTAAGACTTCACTTACTGGCTTCAAATTTCCACTAAAACTCAGAAAAGCGTCCATTGTGAACTGCAGTGGCTAGGGAAGTAAAACACCGAGTTCCAGAGCTGGCAGCCGGCGATTCGGGCACCAAGGCCCTCAGTTTACCCCACTGCACGCTACCACAGCAGGAACGCTCATGGAATCAGCTCCATGTCACGCAGCTGTTCCCACTGCAGAGGAACACCTTCCCCAGGAGATGGGATGAGGAGGAAGCTGTCAGCTCTCCAAGCTGCTGCTCACGATTACAGTAAATCAAAAATTTGTACAAAGTGCTCAGGGCCAGTTTAAGACAAACCTAATTCTTCTCAAAAATGGAGGAAAAAAATAAAGCAGACACAGCTTTTGCAAAGCATTTGTGCAGGCGGTGTCAAAGGGAGAGATCCTCCGCTCTGAGCTGCCCCTGCTGGAGCCTCCCTTGGGGGGGATGCAGAGGAGCAGGACCCACACTCTGGGGGCTGTCGGCCACGGCTCTGAGAAGGCTGCCAAGGGCACGCAACAAGGCACCAGCTCCAAGCCTGGCAGCACAGGCTGCTCTCCATCACACCCTGGGCTCAGGGGCTGTGCTGGGCCAGGGCCGGTGCCTGGCCAAGCTCTGAGTCAGCACACGGCCCAAGGCAGCACAGCACTGGCACCAGCGCTCAGAGCTGAGCTCTGACAGCCTCACCCTTGCAGGGACAGGGTGGGCCCAGAGTCATGCACTGATGTGGCTTCGGGAGATCAGGCAGGCTCAGCTCCTGGGAGCCCTGGAGGGTCCTCAGCCAGCAGGAGCGTCTCCAATTTGCAGGAGGCTCCTGCCCTTTCCTTCCCTGAATTTGACCTACATCTGATAGAAGTCACTGTACTCCCTTCCTTGTACGAAAGCAAGATCAGGTTTAGACAAGGAGCTTCAACCATAGATGTAACATGCACCATATCTGTTTGTACTTCCATTTACACCAAGAGACTCTACAGTACAAATCACCAAATATCACTATCCGGAGAGAAAACTAAGCTGGTGCACCTTCCAACAGCTGGTCTGCAGCACATCCCAAACTTGAGGGGCTCTGGCAGGGAGGAGAACACTACCTTTGAAACTTTGGGTCTGAGTGTCCCTGAGTGGCAGGATGTTTGAACAGCAGTGGATTATGGTGTTCCACAAATAAATCCATTTTTGCAATGATTCCCTGAGGACTCCTTTTATCAAGAGCTGAAGGACCACTTTCAGCAGGACTGTTTCTGCTACTTCTGTCACATCTGAAGGCTTCCCATGGGACTGTGATGAAAAAACACTCAGACACAGGTGTTTTACTTAGGTAGTTCTGATGGAGGAGAAAAAGCACTTGCTACAAAGATCTGAAGATGAGCAGAGCAGGGAGATCAAGGGATGACCCAGGGATAAAAAACAGGTGCCTTGAAGGGAGGGCAAGGTGGCTCAGGGCTGGATAAGATGGAGATTTAAGGTAAGCAGGAAGCCCTGGAGGGTCTGTGTATCCCATCAGGCATCTTGTCTGTCCTGCTAACCCTGCTACCTGCTAACGAAAGCACTTCATCACCATAACTGTGTAGTTTTGCATGCTGCTTTCTCTGTATCTTCCCTCTGCTGTGACATCTGCAGTGTTTGTTCTGTTCAGGGGATTAGTGTGGCACAGCACTGTCTGGCTTAGAAACCCAATTCCCAAGCGTTAAAAGGCACAAACTGCAGGAAGGAGAGCAGATTTCTCTCAGTTGGAATGAGTGCAGACATTCCTTCTTCATGGTTCAGTTGACTGCCATTAATTAACATCTTTTATTAGACAGGCTTTCTCCAAGCCTGTTCCATTTGTGTCCTGTGAGCAGAATTCCCCCATTTGCTGCAGCTCAGCATTAACCCAGGAGCAGCTGCGGCGCTTGCAGGGACTGAGCAGGGACAGTGAGAAATAAGAGAGCAGGGCTCCAAAATGTAGTGCAAAGGCCATGCCAAGGGGTTGGCCCAAGGTGAGGAGTGCCAAGGCTTCCAACTGAAGCCAAGCATTCTTCACCACATCAGGGATTCATTCTTGGCAACTCCTCCATCCTCACCCAGCTGTGAGCTCCAAATAGAGCACGTCCTGAACCATTCACATCTGACTGTCCCTTAACACGCTGCTGCAGCACAGCTCTCCTCACACACCATTTGCCTGCAGGAGTCCCATCAGCCTGGAGGAATATTTAGCAAATCTTTTGTGTTTTCTTGGATGGGCACCATACTGTGAACTTTCACAGTGCAAACCTCCCCTTCATGCACCTGCACCAGCCATCACCTGCCTGGAGCACCTTGTTCACACAGCCTATATTGACTTGTTTGCATTTATATATTTGACTCAGACACTGCAAAGATCACAGAATCCCAGACTGGTTTGGGTTGGCAGAGACTTCAAAGCTCATCTTGTTCCACCCTCTGCCACGGGCAGGGACCCCTTCCACTATCCCAGGTTGCTGCAAGCCCTGTCCAACCTGTCCTTGGACACTTTCAGGGATGGGGCAGCCACAGCTGCTCTGTGCCAGGGCCTCCCCACCCTCACACAGAGGAATTCCTTCCCAATATCCCATCTAACCCTGCCCTCTGGCAGTGTGAAGCCATTCCCTTGTAACTACTCTCTTCATCTTTCCTCTAGGCTCCCTTGGGTACTGGAAGGCTACAATTAGGTCACCCCAAAGCTTCTCTTGCCCATGCTGAACAATCCCAATTTTCTCAGCCTTTGCTCATAGGAGAGGTGCTCCATCCCTCTGATCAGCTTCATGGCCTCCTCTGGACTCACTCCAGCAGCATCACATCCTTCCTGTGCTGGAGACCCCAGAGCTGGACACAACTCTTCAGGTGGTGTCTCATGAGAGCAGAGTAAGGAGCAGGTTAATCTTTCCCCCTTCTATGTACCTGCCATTGCCATCCTAGACCAGCTCTCCTCTTCAGACAAAGGCTGGCTACCAGTCCCTTGACCCAACACCTTTCCATCCCAGTCTGGGTCTGTTTGGTTTAATTCTCTGTCACAGTTAAGAGCTTCTACTGCAGCCACTTGCTCCAGCACCCACTGAGCACTGGTGCCATTGGCCTGGCACAACAGGAACACTGAGAAGAGCAGCTTTAGGAAACACCATACCCTGGACTTCTGAGCAGACAGAAGATATCTACTCTTGGGACACTAGAAAAGCCAAGCCAACAGCTCCAAGAGGCTCCGCAATGAAAAATACTTAGGGAAATATGGTAACATTCCACAAGCTCCACTCCAGAATAACGCAGAACCGAGCTGGAGGAGATCCTGCCCAGGAGGTGCACCACCATGTCCAGGGACAATCAGCACCACACATGGAGTTGAAATTCCACTGAAGCCAAAGCCCTCATTTCATCAGCAGAGTCTGGCCTAATTAAAGCTCTACATGTTTAGAGGAGCACAGGGCCGGGAGAGATGTGCTGAGCTTCCCTGCTCTTTAAGAAAATAGGATCCTGGGAACAAACAGATTTAGCAAGCAGAATCTCTGACAGATCAAACCAAACCAGTTTTCCTGGGCAAACCAGCAGCCTGTACAAACCTGCAACGCAGTCCAAGTGTCATCATCAAGGCTAGTGAAGGGGTTTACATTTTCCAGCGGCTCCCAGAGATGGTGATGCATGTCAGTCCTTGAGAAACAGGGCTATTAGTGACAAGGAACTGCAGTCTTGGGATCCTGGTCAAAATTTTGGAGTACTCTGAATACACCAGGCTCTGGACATTTATAGCATAGCTCCCAGCTCAGACACTGCACTGGATCTTGCTCTGATGCCAGGTCAGACCGCCTGTCTCGCACTGTGCTGTGGGTGAGGCTCAGCAGCAGCATTTGGATGGGGAATTAGGTACACTGGTTTCAATCTAGAGATGCCCTGGTATATCTCTGCCTTTCCTCCAGAAGCTGCCCCTCCATGCCCCTGTCCCTCTCTGCACTGGCTGACCCCCTGCTCTCTGTGATCCCTTCTGCACTCTGGGGGAGCCAAAGAGCCCCAGCAGCTCTTAACTCCTCAGGCTGGAGATGTCAGTACAGGAAACCCTGCTGAGGGGCCTGCGGAGGGGGCGGGCAGGAAACCTGAGCCTCGGCTGTGGGCTGGAACCGAGTGGCCAAGGACGGAAGTCCCCCAGCTGCACACAGCTCCAGTGGGGACTGTCAACAGCCAGGTAAGAACAGCTGGTGAGCATGTGGAGCCAATATGGAAGCTCCTCTGCAGTTGTGCAACTGCCTTCAGCATTACTTTTATTAATAAATTCTGTAAGTCCCTTACCCTCTCATTAGCTGCTATTAAAGCTGAGTAAAGCCTTACTCCAAATCCTTGCCCAGACTACCCTAAGAACAACGATAAACAAACCACAGCTGTTGGAAGTGCTGGTAAGGCAGAGCTGAGGTGCTGTTTCACACGCCTCACCTTGCTCTCGGGCAGTCGCTGACTCACACTCAAGAAATTTGGGTTGTACCTTCCTGTGCTTCAGCATGCAAGTGACAGCAGTGTGGGACACAACCTGCTTCCAGGCAGGACATGCAGTGGGTGGGATTCTCATGGTGTGGAGGCTGACAAAGGACCTGTCACCAGTGTAGCAATGACAGTCAGTGAGGGTGAGGCTTTGAAGTTCATTATCTTAAGGCAGGTGCCTAAAATAGGTCAGAGTAACCTCACCCAACCCCCCCTTGCTGCTCTGCACTGACTGTACAGGGAGCCTGGGGTGACTCGCTCAGCCCCAGGCCTCAATGCTTGAGAAAGCGAAGCCCTGGCAACAAGTGAGCAACTTGGGAAACACAATTTGCCACAATGCATAAACCACAAAGCCCGTATCTTTTTTCTTAGAAAAAACAGTAACTGAGATGTGAAAATGCAGCTTCTCTGCCCCAACCCCTCGGCTGCAGTGAAACAAAGTACCATCACGACTGGTCCCCCAGGAGGAGCTGAACTCAGCTGTGGTTTCTGCACAGGGCAAGCAGAAGCAGCATGAAACCACCCCCCCCAACTCAGCAAACTGTGCCCTGTGCCAGCCCTGCACAGCCCTCTGCCACCGTGTACCACTGCATTGTGCCACCTCAAATAAACCCCTGCCCCTCCCACAATGCCGTCACCCCCAGGCCTAGGCAAGGAGAGAAGCTGGTTCTGCAGAAAATGTTTAATTAGGAAACCTTGTTCCTAGTCAGGCTTCTTGCCTCTGCTACAGCTGAAATCCCCCTCGGTTACCCAAACACATCAGGGGTGACATTACCAAGGCAGTGAGGAGACTTCATTAGCTTGGGCAACGGCACACAATTCAGAGATCCTTGTGCCCGGGTACCAGCATCTGCACTCCAGAGAGATTTACACTCTCAAACTCTCCCACCAAGCTACTAGCCAGGTTTCAAACAGCAAGTACACAAAAAGCCATCTCAGCACCTGTTGATCACTTAAAATACACTAAAAATTCACAGTCCAATGCTGAACAGACAAGGAGTTGTCTGTTAAAACCCAAGTTAAAACCTGGGTTTTAAACCACTCATTCACTGATGAAGAGCCATGGAAAAACTGCTCCTAAAAGGGATTTAAAGGTGCAGAAATAGTTGCAGATCACTTGAGTACAATGGAGAATGTGCAAGAGCTACATGAATTAAGGCAGAGAAGACACTTCAGTCAATGCTGATGACAAAGGTGACAATGTCAGCAAAGCAAAGGTGGCAAGAACCCACATGAATCGTACCAAGGCAGACTGATACTCAATCTGGGAGATGGCACACAGGTTAAAAACAGCTGGGGAGCCAGCAGGCATTCAAAGGGGAAAGGGTGGCATTAAGCAACCTGGCAATGGAAAGAATTTAGGAGCTCTACAGTCAAAAAATCAGGCCTCCAAATGCAGAGTTCTGAGGGAGTTTCACAAAGGAAACTTGGCTTGCTGTCTTCATACCTGGAACCACACACATCTGAGGAAGATGTTGTAAAAAATTCAGTCTCCAACAGACTCGGAGCATCTTTCGCAAGAAAGCACAAGATTAAACAAGAAAAGCCTTTAGTGACCACAAGTACAACAGTAAGGATTGCTCTTGATCTGCCAGCACCTACAATTAGCAAAAAAACAAAAAGGGTGTATCAGCACACAGGTGCTTCAGAAAAGTGCCTGCACTAATCATGTGTGAGTGCTTAACACATCCAGTCTAAAATAAACACAGTCTAAACCAATATGGGGTCAAGCTGCCCCCCTCAGCCTCATCAGGCAGATCCAAGACATGCAGACACTTAGCAGACATTAAGTACTTGCAGGCAGTGACAGTAACGAAGCCAGTGCACATATGCTCTAATAGACAAAGCTGGAACCAAAACACTCTGTTAGGATCTGCAACAGCAGTGAACAAGCAAAGAAACAGGCACAGAATTGGAAAACACAGAAAGGAAGATAAACACTAAACACAGCAACAAGTAAAACAAGAAACAGGAGTACTCTGCATAGAAGTGCCAGTAACTTTTGCTAGAATGATGAGGGAAGTTAGGGAATACGAACCCCAATCTCTGGGTGCCATATGTTTACTGCAAGGCATTAACATCAGATTCGAAAGCATTTGTGGACAATGGCAGAAACTGTTCTATAATGTACTGAGACGTGACCGGGACACTTCCATGCATGCGTGGGCTCTGCCTTCCACATAAACACACCACAGAAGTCGTGAAGAAAAAAGGCAGAAACCATTCTGTCCCAGTCAGCAGGGAACAGTGGAGTCTGTGGTTCCACAGCAGCTGTAGCTGAGCCCTGGTACCCCACAGTTCCCTGCGCCAGCACCCAGCTGGTCCTACACTGAATTCAGGGGAGCAAGAGAAAACTGGGCCCTTCTTGCAGGAAGGGATTTTTTTTTTTTTTCCAATTTAACACAAAGCTCAGTGCCAAGGGCAACGTAAGAGCGAAAACATGATTGCATGGATGACACAACAGGAACAGTGACAGCCAGCAGGTAAAATATAAAATATACATATACATGTGTGTATATATATATAAAATATATCCAAATGTTAAAAAAAGTAACTCAGCATAGGGCACTGCTGGGGCAACTTGTGCAGAATTGCACAGAATCAACTTCAGAACTGATGGAAGACAGCACCAGGCTCAGTGTGGGACATCATCATCTCTCGAGAACACTGCACACCAGCAGCAGCCACCCAAGGCAGGTGCCACAACAGGGTTTGGAAATAACTGAAAAGCCACAAAGATCCCCACTCCCAGCAGAACAACTGAAGTGCAGATTTTGCAAGTGGTGGTGAAGTAAGAGCATGAAATGCATTCGACAGTTGCAGGCATAGAGCTCTAACAAAGCGAAAAGTAACACGAAGATGGTGGTCTTTGAAGCCTTCTTGAAGAACATTGCTTGGAATTCCTCCCTAATTTGAAGCACTGCAACAAGTCCCTCACAGCAGCCACTTCTGAAACAGGAACTGGAACACTGATAGCCAATAACCTCAGGGGTTCTTGTCTTGGAAACTCCAAGTCACAAAAAAGACAGATGAAAACTGCAGGATAAGAATGACAGAAACATTGAGACTGGAAAATCAGAGTCCAACCATTCTCCCAGCACTGCCATGGTCACCACTAAACCATGTCCTCAGGTGCCACATCCACATGTTTTTTGAACAGTTCCAGGGATGGTGACTCCACCACTGCCCCGGGCAGCTGTGCCAGGGCCTGACCACCCTTTTGGGAAGAAATTTTTCCTAATACTTAATCTAAATCTCACCAGTACAACTCAAGGTCATCTCCCCTTGTCCTGTCCCTTGTCCCCTGGGAGCAGAGCCCAACCCCTCCCGCCTGCCCCCTCCTGTCAGGGAGTTGTGGAGAGCCAGAAGGTCCTGCCTGAGCCTCCTTTTCTCCAGGCTGAGCCCCCCCAGCTGCTTCTGAGACAAGTCTCATTAAGTTGAGCCATTTTAGACAGAAGAATTTGTCCCAGTTTAAGCCTTCCAAAGTCAAACACAAGTTCTGGACTTGACAACAACCGGCACTTAGAATTAAGTCAGTTTGCTAAGTTTTCTAACTTTAGAATGGACAGAAAAAGCCCACTTCTCCCCTTTACCTTCTTTCTCCTAATCCCCTTGATACTGCAAAAGGATCACAGCACACCTAGCTCAGGCTACAGGTAAGTCCAACAGATTCAGTGCTTGGAAAAGTCAATCTCGCCCACCAAACAAAAGGCAGTTTGGGTGAGTTCTGGACTGCCCAAGTACCTCCCTCCCTGCTCTGGTTGATGAAGTGCCCCAGCAGCAGAGCTGACTGGTGTGTAAGGAGCAGAGATAAGTCTGCAGATAGAGCTCAGCAATAGCATCTCACCATTTCAATCCTGAACTATTTAGAGATAAAAGAACTGCAGCTTGTGAGGAAACCACAAACAGGCCTTCAGCACAGTGTGATGGCAGTTCAATGTCACCCATCACCTCCCAAAGGGAGCAGAGCTGAAGGGGGAGAAATCCCTAATGCAACATATTTGGGGCAGCCTTTCTGGAGCCCTGATATCGGATCCACATGGACACAAACCTGCAAAGTCATCTGGAACATCTTTTTCAACTTCTTCCTTAACATCTGATCTCCAGCCCCAATCTTATAAAGTGAATTTTAATATTCCTGCCTGTGATCAGGATTTGCTTCCCACTTTTTGAAACCCCCAAAGAAAGGCTTAAACCCTTGTTACTCCCTCAGCTTTGCAGCTGACATATCAAAATCACAGCTGCACATATTGGGCCAAAATTGAGACCACTCATACACTTACTCGTGTCACACAGAAGCCTGGAACAGTTCTTAAAGCCAAGATGAGCACATCCAGTGGGCTGCAATACTTCATTTTGAAGGGACTCAGATCCACCTCCTTTCTTTCTCATAAAGAGTAATTCACTTAAGACTTCTCAAGTCTCTCTGAATTTCTAATTAACAGTTCAGCATTAGAAAAAAGTAATTCCTAAATGTTTCTGGAATGTTTTCTGGATCCTCAAACTTAGTATTTACAGCTATTGTTTTCTAGTAAACATTTGAAAAGAAGAATTTAACTTTTTGTGCCCAAGTACTCCAAGCTCTTGACATAGACCAGGGAAACCAAAATAATGCTGCAGAAAAGTGGGAAACATGCTCCTGAAAGATGGCTGGAAGGTTCAGAAAACAGGGTAGTATCTCAAGATCTAAGAATATCTTTAAACAACTTAACATGTTTTATATCACATGAAGCTGGCCATGCAAAGGAGGGTCTGCAGAAAGCCAAGGAACAGGGACATGGCAGCAGAAAGATGGGAGACCAGGGTTTAACCGACTTAATTCATTGAAAAGCTCCACAGACAGCACCACTCCTCATGTGACTCTTGCCCCTTTTTTTTTTTTTATTTAGTGTCCTGGTATTTCTCAGCATCTTGTCAGCCAACACCTACAAAACCTTCAGAGCAATGTAATTTTTCCCACTTCATCATGCTGTCATTCCTCTCCCTATTAACAGCCAGTTGAGACTCCACACCTTTAATCTACTTGCCTGACTTTTAGGAGAAATCTGTAGATCAAAGTCTCTGCACAACCTGGAAGTTACGCTGTTAGTCCTCCTTCTAGTTCAAACCCAGACAGAGCAAAGGGATTAATCATTATCACCTCCCCAGCACACGCAGAAACCCCTACAGCCCTTCCAGGGAGTCCTGCAATATGCCGGAAAATTGTTCTTCAGCTCTTTACTGCTGAATTTACTTATAAGCCCAGCCCTTGTTTTCAGAGTTCAAAAGAAAATGCTTTTTTATTTGAAGTAATTCCTTATAAACATGACATAACAGGCAAGATCAGAAGTCACCTAATTCAGTATCTTTTTCCTGACAGAAGACTCTGTGTTTTCCCAGCCATAGTAGCTCACAGCTCCTATACAGGATATGGCATCTCCACATTTACTACCAAACTGATTTTTCTTCCTAAACTTCTGAGAGTTATAAAAGAAATGTGACTTCAAAGGTACTACTGTGAGGATAGTGAGGCCCTGGCACAGGTTGCCCAGAGAAGCTGTGGCTGCCCCATCCCTGAAGTGTTCAAGGCCAGGTTGGATGGGGCTTGGAGCAACCTGGTCTAGTGGAAGGTGTCTCTGTCCATGGCAGGGGGTAGAGCGAGATGAGCTTTAAGGGCCCTTCCAACCCAAACCATTCTGTGATTGACAAAAATCTGCAAAATAATTGGAATCTGCAGTTGCTACAAAACTTCAGCAAGGCCAGTGAAAAACCCACCCCACTGCACTGAAATAGCTCTGCACTATAAATAGTGACCACTGCAGCTTTGTTTCTGTGCAGCATCTCCTACACACAGGAAACCATGGCCTGGTGCAAAGGCAGACAGGTTTATCTGGCAGAATAGAGGCCCTGAAGCCCAGAGGCAATGGGCACAGGGCAGCACATCAGCAGCACTGTGCTGCAGCTCTCAAGCTCTCTGCTGTTACAATGTTCACAGGGATTAGACTGCAAAGCAGAGAGTCAATACAGAACAATGCCAGCCTGGCTTGTCTTGCGGAATTTGCCAGAGTGGGATGCCAATAGGAATGCCAGCAGGCCTAGCACGGCTGAAGGCCTGGGACAAAACAACCAAAAACTGTGCGAACATGCTCCTGTAAGTGGGCATAAAGTAATGGAATGGGTGAATGTCACCTATTTGACAGAACTTTAAGTATCTAAGGCACAAAAATTCTTTCTGATATTACTTGAGATCAGTTTATCGGTAGGAGGGAGGTAGAGGCATGTTGTAGCTGTGGGCTTATGTTACCTTTGCTGCCCCAAACGAGATTTTTATCATACAATTACACTGTGGCATGCTTACTATAGAAATTAGAAATGTACATAATTATATATATAATATAGATATTAGCACATTAAAGGCGATTCAGACTGCTTTTTCAGAGGGCAGAGTGGGTGGAAATCAGATTCTGCTGCACTGCATTCTCCTGGAACAGCACCAGAACCATCCTAGAACAGATCTCACAGATAACACCAGAATTTACAACAAAGTTCACAGTGACCGCCACGGCTCCAACTCATTTCCTCCTCCTCCTCCACCTCATGACTCACACAAGTTATTCTGTCAGGTGAGAGCTATTAATTGCCAATCTCAATACTGGAGAAAGCTGTGTCACCACACAGGTAAGGATAGATTTAGTTACCACTAGATAATGCCTGCACTGCTGCCAGTGCAAACAGGCACATGACTGTGCAAAGCACAAGTATGGAAATTTCTTATCAAACAAAACAACATTTAAAGTATAGAATTAGAGAAAGGCTTTCGGAGTGCAAGGCAAGCAATTTCTTTAAAGTGACAGCTAACATCAACCTCTGCAAGTTTCAGAGGTTCACACTCTTACACTCAAATTTTAATTCAGTGCAAGATCTCTAAATTTCAGAAAACGGATGAACCACACATTTGTTAATTCAACCATAGAGTCAGTAATTAGAACATGTTTAAGGATTTCTGCAGCTCACTGAAGCAAGAGCAGTTTTAGCAGGATTTTCCTGCTGTAATTATCTTGACTTCATATCTGAAAAAAACCCTATCTTATCTTAGCTCAGCATGCACATGCCTACACTGAGAGCAGCTGCCCACTAGCTAAAGCGACAGGGTTTCTTAACACTAATATAATGAAGTTTCAAGTATGATGTAGGCTGAAAATGTATAATGTGTTTTCAGCATCAGTCCCATGGCTACCAGGTGACGGAGTCTCTCTTGTGAAACCTTCCACCACTCATGTTGCAGATTACATCCTCTCTAAGTAGCATTACACGTTACTTTTAAAAATTAAAAGCATAATGCTTCTCATCTAATGCCTACACAGAATGACATTCCCAGGTTTTCAGAGCTCAGCATTCCATATGCACAAGGTTTTTACATGGCTGCTGAGCGCTGTGCCCCGCACAGCCTCATCACTGTACACTCCTGGATAAAACAGACACACCATGAGCCAATTCCCACCACAGAGGAAGTGGCCTAAATACGGGTAATCCACCAACGCAGTAAGAACCAGACACTATTTGCAGGAGACAGAGTAGGCCAGGCTTCAAAGAAAACAAATTCCTCACAGAAGAGCCAAATCACTGCTAAAAGATCCCACTGAAGGCCAATTCAGAAACCCACAACCCCAACACAATTAACTTCCAAAGGAAATCATGGTGTTGCACTTGTGGCACAGATCACTCTCCATGATCTGCTGGCAATACAGGCTCTTCGGGGTGAAAACCTGACACCTGCATGGCATTAAACAGCCCTTTGCATATTCCTCTCTGGGCACTGCCATCCCATTAAAACCTGAATGCTTGCTAACATGGAGTCGTTCTGACTGGAATTAATGTGTCTGTCCCTGGGCACTACCAAACACATTTGCTTAATCAACCAGTAAGCAGGAAAATATGTTAATCAACAGGACTTCAAATTCTTGACAGTTATGTCTACCCTGGAACATAAAACCACAAGGAAAAACAAATGAGAAACTCACTGAAACACTGGCTACACTTAGCTGTGCTGAATGGCAGGAGGTGTGATTGCCACACATCCTGCACAACAGCAGGGCTGACTGTCTGAGACAACCATCAAGGTGATAAAGCACTAAGACTGTTCTCCCCATCTTTGTAAAATTGATAACTTCCAGCTCCAAGAATTTCAAATCAGATTGACTCAACACAATGGCTGAAAAAACACAGTGATCCAGGACAAGAGGAGCCAAAGCAATTCCTGGTCAGCTCTCACAGACCAGGTTGTTCTGGGACCTTCCATCAACAGCAGCAGCCTGTTACTCTAAATTACAGGTGATACTCCCACCTAGAACAAGTCCAGCCAACTGGGACCAGGAAAAGGGCTGCACTTTGTGAGGGGATGTCAGATACTGCAGCATTACCTCAGCACTGAAGCTTGCACGCAGAAGGGAGTTCAGGAATCTCGCATTCCCCAGCTGAGACTCCTGCCAAGCAGGTGTGCACATCTGCAACTAACAGGTTTCAAGGCTTGGCCTGAATCACGCTCTGCTATTAAATCAGAAAGAATATGAGTAAGTTTGAAATCAGATGGGGAGAATTCTCCAGCCCAAATCTCATCCTTGAGTCAGACTTTAGTATCCTGTAATCACATTCACTGTTCAACCATCATCTGAAGATTTAACTATTCCACCTTTGGCATTGCTGTGGGGGAGAGTCCTCAGTCACATCCAGCTCTACAAAAGTGAAGTTATTTAGTTTGTGGTTCACTGTGTGCCCAGGCCCCCACTCAGTCCATGCCGAAGGTTTCAGACAGAGGCTGTTCACATCTGAAGACAAACCTGATTGGCCAAATCCTCTCCTGTTCCACCAGGTTACACAAAAGGATGGCAGTGTTCATATCTGAACCCATGGAATAACTATTTCTGGAAAAGACTTAGTTTTAGGGAAAAGTAAGGTGTTTAACTGTGGCCAGTTAACTCAGATTTTTCTCCAGACAGCATCGGGCAAAGTCTGACTCTAGAGAGCTGCAGACAGGGACTCCAGTTCCTTCTGTGGGAGGGCACAGCAACACAAGGGCAACCACTGCTGAGGTTCTTGCTACAGAGGCAGGTTCATCACACTACAGCACACCCTTCCTGGGCATCTCTTCCCCATCCAGGTTACTGCATCTCTAAGTTACTGGCCCTCACTAAGTCTAAGAATACGAGAAAAGTAACCCAAACAGCCTTCAGTTCTGAAGGTCTTTCTTTTATGGGGAACACAGTTAGTTCCTTTTGCCTCTTGTGACACCAGCTTTAGAGTCTTGAAAAAAATACAGCTAACACTTTCCAGAAAAAGCTCCAGCTCATTCTAGTCTCATGTTCTGGGCACTAATAGCTCTTCAAATAGCAATGCCTTAAGGACAAGAACTGACTGAACTATAGCATGGTTATTTTATTCAGCTACCTTCTTCAGAAAGGAATTCCATCTCTTGGACTGCTGACTGCATATAGTTAATGAGTGTACATAGTGTTTGGACACTACCAAAGTTCTTGATTAAAGAAGTTTATTCCAATCAGATGACATGATTTACATTACTACTAAAGAGGCAGTAAAACGGCTAAGACTTGCAATTCACTGTTGGATTTAATATTCTTCACCTTCATCTTCTCCATCCATCGAGTCTGTGCCCACTTCTTCATAATCTTTCTCAAGTGCAGCCAAATCTTCCCGAGCCTCCGAGAACTCCCCCTCCTCCATCCCTTCTCCAACATACCAGTGAACAAAGGCACGTTTGGCATACATCAGGTCAAACTTGTGGTCCAGGCGGGCCCAGGCCTCGGCGATGGCCGTGGTGTTGCTCAGCATGCAGACTGCCCGCTGGACTTTGGCCAGGTCGCCCCCAGGAACCACTGTGGGGGGCTGGTAATTGATGCCAACCTACAGGAGATGCAGAAGAGACCATGAGTTTCTTTGTGGTGTTTGACAACGACAATAATCAAAGTCAGACAACGGGAGTTGATTAATATGTGTCACTCACAAAACAGCTCTGCATGAGAACCTAAATCTCCACATCTCAGAATACAAACCAGGTACCTACAGAACAGCTCAATGAGCAAATACACTCCATATACCCAGGACAGTAAATGAGAAGTCTAAGAAATCATGTTGGAACCGAGACTTGCCTTAAATCCAGTAGGACACCAGTCCACAAACTGGATAGTGCGCTTGGTCTTGATGGCGGCGATGGCGGCGTTGACGTCCTTGGGCACCACGTCCCCGCGGTACAGCATGCAGCACGCCATGTACTTGCCGTGCCGCGGGTCACACTTCACCATCTGGTTGGAGGGCTCGAAGCAGGCGTTGGTGATCTCGGACACGGAGAGCTGCTCATGGTAGGCCTTCTCTGCTGAAATGATCGGGGAGTACGTCACCAGCGGGAAGTGGATACGAGGGTAAGGCACCAGGTTAGTCTGGAATTCAGTAAGATCCACGTTTAAGGCACCATCGAACCTGAGGGAAGCAGTAATGGAAGATACTATCTGACCAATGAGGCGATTGAGGTTGGTGTAGGTCGGGCGTTCAATGTCCAGGTTCCTACGGCAAATGTCATAAATGGCCTCATTGTCAACCATGAAGGCACAGTCAGAGTGCTCCAGCGTGGTGTGGGTGGTGAGGATGGAGTTGTAGGGCTCCACAACAGCTGTCGAGACCTGAGGTGCAGGGTAGATGGCAAATTCCAGCTTGGATTTTTTCCCATAGTCAACCGAGAGGCGCTCCATTAGCAGAGAGGTGAAACCGGATCCGGTGCCTCCCCCAAAGCTGTGGAAAATCAGGAAGCCCTGCAAGCCAGTGCACTGATCTGACTGAAAGAGAAAATACAAGTGTTCAAGACATGGTGTACATTAAGAATCCTCAATCAAGCTCAAGAAAGACAGCTCTGAATTCTGACACGTACCAACTGTTTAAGCTTCAGAAATACGGAATTTATGCACCAAGAGTCAAGGAGGTGCCCCATGAAAAACAGTATTCTGGTTTAAAACAGACTGGTTTAAACCCCCTACATATTGGATAGTGACTACTTCAAATTGCTAGCTTAAAACTCCCTCTACCCCCAATTCTCAGCTGAGGCCATTAACAATGAGCAAGAAAAGCAGGAATATTCCAAGACCTACACACTAGCTATCCCTTACACTCACTTGGTGTTTTCTATCTGCACAAAAATGGAGCAATCCTCCATCCCAGAGCTACTGTTCTAATCCTGTACGAGTGCCAAGTGTGTATCTCCACTCAGGAAAGTGAGCTGTCACAGGCTATTACAGTGCCAGTCCCGTTCACTCTTCTCAGAAGACAAAACTAGGCAGCCCTGTCCTCACAAAGAGGTGCCACAAATGCTCAGCTCAGTTCCCAGGATTAACAGGGACTTCCAACAGCTTGTACAAAGAAATCATGACTGTTTTTCAGGTCAAAGTATAGCCTGCTGCAAACTTATCTTTGCTTTAATTAGAGATTGTGGCAATCAAGTATTGAGAATAATTCCAGTTGTGATCTGCAAAAGGTGAACTTTTCATTAAGACTCACTTAGCATTCCATATCAAAGCACCAGACATATACCCTGGGTTTTGTGCCAGGAGAAATCCTACCTTTGTGACACAGACTGGGCAATGGACACATTTAGCAGCCCTAAATAGGGAACCTGAACCTCCTAAGTTGCCACCTTCCTACATCTGCCACATGATCGAAGTACTGGGGAGGCTGAAACGTCCCAACTTACTGAGATTTATTCCTTTTCTACCCTTATTACCATAAAATTATTCCAGAAATCATAATAGCAGGAAATGCAAACAGTAGTCTAAACCACAGAAGCAAGCACTCCTATTTAAATTTCCTTGAAAGAGCCACAGCCAGAAACCAACCCTTCTCCAGCAGGAACTATGCAAATCATAACTCTCGGTTCTGGCTTTTTGAACATGAAACTATATATGAAGTTTTAGGTGCCTCATCAGCATTTTAGGCCACTTGAAAGCCATCTCTGACAGGAATAATCCAGCCATTCTTAGCTAGCTAAGAATAAAACCAGATGCAGACTAAGTCCATAGATTCTCCTACCACAAAGAAATTAAAGCACAGTTTATAGGGCTATGCATTTGATAACCTAATTTCCAAATCCTGTAAGACAGATGTTTCAGAGCCTTCGGTGAAGAGAAGTCTTACCAGCTTCCTGATACGCTCTAGAACTAGATCGATTATCTCTTTCCCAACTGTGTAGTGACCTCGAGCATAGTTATTTGCAGCATCTTCTTTACCAGATATCAGTTGCTCAGGATGAAAGAGCTGCCGGTATGTCCCATTCCTAACTTCATCTGGGGAGAGACAAGATATATATTATTATATAACATATGAATATTTGTAACTTAATTTTCTATATAGACCAGCTTTTTCAAACTTCTGAGGGTGTTTAGAATAACGTACTTAAACCCTTAGAGATAAAAAGTAACTACCTACCCGTAGGTGACAGTATTTCCTACAGCCTAAATGCTGAATAACTAAGAAAAATTAAGTTCCTGCTTAGGAAATTGTTCTATTTTACACTAAAGTTTAGAATCTTGACCTGTCAGAGCAATTTAAAACTGGACTACAGCAGCAGAACCATTCTTCCAGTTCAAGACAACTTAAGGCCCATTTTGCAGCTCAGCAGTTGAAATCCTGCTTTTCCCCTTCACTTCCCAATCCCTCCAGGATGCTGCCTTATTGCTTTTGCAGGCAGGCAGAGCCAACGCTGCTTGCATGTCCCTTTCTCTTCACTGTACCTTCTGCCAAAGGTGGCGAAGGGTTCAAAAGGAGCAGGAGATGCTCTTGCAGAGTTCTGCAATTATCTAAACCCTGAGCTGTAAGCTGCAGCATACACAGCTGTGTTAAAGCAACTGTGCAGATGCACACACAGCATCCCCCAGCAGTTACACATTTCAAAACTGATTTAGAGCCACTAGTTCCCAGAAATACGCACTTACACCCAGCAGGCTAAAGCTCTGTCCTACCAAAAAGGTATAAAGACACTCAGAAGAGCTTTGTCCCTGGTTTAGTTCAAGCCATTCTTGAGTTGTGTGCTATTGCAGTATTGCATCCTTTAATTTAATTGAGGTGGACAGCAGAGAGCTTTATTAACTACAGCTGAAGTTGCCTGTTTGCATGTATTCATTAATCTGAAACAGAACAAGCAAGACAAAGATAAGTAAAGTTTAAGATGTAAAAATATAGTTACTATTCAAACCAGTTTAGGCCGAGCAGCTCCCACTGCAGTCTGCAATCCAATATTCTAAAGTATTTCTAGTATTTCTTTCTATTCTAAGACTGCATCAAAAGAAAAACAAATTAGAAAAGTTTACCATCTCAAATACCTGTGTGTCTAAGATTTCCTGCAATACCACTCCACATTACAAGGGACAAATATGGGTAATAAGGGAAAAATATAGAACCAAAATAAAATGGTTCTTTATCTATGCAGACAAGGGTAGCATGAGCCAGGACAGTCCCTAGGAAGTAACAAAACTTGTAGAGTTCAGAGGATCAGTCACTGGACCATGAAAGTGTGCCTGGAACAAAGGACTTAGCTGAGGGGACAGCTAAACCAACTTGCCCCAGACACACTGTCCTTCATGTTTTCAAGTCTAGCTGGGGTAGACTGTTAAAAACACTTGTGTTGAATTCCCAGATGTCATTGCCCTATTTTGTAGTGGAAAGTTTGATGGTATTTTAACACCATGTTCAGAGAGGTGGTGCATATCCATCATCTTGCTGCTTTCTGCAAGACCAGCACTGATCTGGAAGGACAGAAACCCCTGGTGCACACATGTGGCAGCTGCAGAGCTGCTGCACACACAAATATGGGTTTTTCTTAAGTTCAGTGCATAGGGACTTGCTGCATGAATGGGAAGATTCATGCTAGCCCTGCCCAGGAAACTGAAGCAGTAATTTTCACATTAGCCAGGCAAGAGTAACAAAGGGCAGCTATCTCCCAGAAAGGCACATGATGTAACCTTTAACAAAAAGCCCTAACTTTGAGTATGACCAGTTTTGCCCATCTCCCCACACTACACCTGCATCACTAACAAGCACTGGAACACTCACTACTTTTCAGCATTTGATCCAAAACTCACCAGCTCCTCTGCTGTTTTGCCACCTGTTCTCCCTCATCTCACTTCTCAGCCGTCCCTGGTTGCTCAGAGCCACCACCTGGCCAGCAGCAGAGGAGGCAACAGCCACAGGGCTCAAAAAAGCACAAAGCCAGACCTGCAACAGCTCCTGGGAATATCAGTGTATGGCCAAGGGTGCCTGGGCTCATTTCAAAGTTATAGCCCAGCACCCCCACCCTCGAGCAGCCCCATAGCCTTCTGCTCCCTCGAGAGGTTCATTCTGCTGTGCTAGCCACAGGAAGGGGTCTGGTGTGTTACACTGACCAGAAGTTACAGGAGAGCCATGGTTTGGGTACAGAGGAGTAGCTTGAGCACATTTATACATTTCCCCAACTCTGTACTGCAGAAAGATGTAACACAGCAACTGCATGAGCACAGGCAACCTCTGCTATAAGAGCGCCAAATCACTACTTGAGGCAAGATAGCCAAAAACCAGCTCCAGAAGAATTACTTCTGGCACACATTGGTGAGAGGAAAACCAGGATTTCTGACACAAGGGATGAGGGTCTTGTGAAACCAGGAGCTCATGTTGAGCTGAGAGTGCACCTAGCGCTCCAGGATGGAGGACTGGTCAGTGGCTGATGCATGGGATCCCATCTGAATACCAAGAGCCAGTGTTGCCAGAGCTTGGAACAGAACTCATTTTCAGGAGTGGACTGTTTCTCAAAGGTAAGGCAACAGGAAGCTGAAGTGCATGTTCAGAAGTCCCTGAACTTAGGCCAGCTATGGGGACTCATTTCTGCAAGCACTGTTCAGCTTTCACAGATTGCTTTGGGAAACCACAGCAATCCTTCCCATGTACAATAAGGAATCTTCCTAAGGATACATACTGTGTCTCTTAAATAAGTTCTACTGGCTACAGCACACATTATGCCACACTGTTCCAAGGGCTATAACTGCTCCTTGTATAGCAGAGGCACGTTCATGAGACCCATTTAACTCCACAGCCTGACAGAAGGTAATACTGAAATTCTTGAAAGCTCCATAGTGCACATTTTCCAGTCTCAGTGAACACAGCCAAGTATTTTTCATCACTAGGAAGGTGTAGGCAAGCTTTATGCAGTAAAATTTTAAAGCCCCAAAGCATTTTTCAGGACTAGAGGAATGGATCCCTTAGCCAAAAACCGTGCCAGCGTTCTATAGTGCCTTGCACGGGTCACTATTACCTATGACTGCAGGTTCAAGGTCCACAAACACAGCCCGTGGGACATGCTTCCCTGCGCCGGTCTCGCTGAAGAAGGTGTTGAAGGAGTCGTCCCCGCCGCCGATGGTCTTGTCGCTGGGCATGTTGCCATCGGGCTGGATGCCGTGCTCCAGGCAGTACAGCTCCCAGCAGGCATTGCCGATCTGCACGCCCGCCTGCCCCACGTGGACAGAGATGCACTCTCGCTGCGGGACAGAAACGCATCACTCAGCACAAACAGCGCTGCCCTTGTTCAGCAAACGCTCAGCACACCCAGCCGGGACTGCCAGCCCGCAAAGCCATTACAACATTGGCCTTATTGTCTTGGTGTTGGGGCATTTGGCACAAAACACAACAGAACACAAAAGCCCCTTTGAGACATCATCAGCTCCACCCAGAAAAACCCTTTTGGACATTATCATTTTTACAAGCTCATGCCTCTTTATTGTTCTTCAATCAGACAGGAAGAGTCTGATCAACTCTTTCAAATTCTTCAGCCAATTCCTCTCTTCATACCAAACACTGAGTATTTAGAAAAGCTGATGATCGCACCTGTCACTGGCCTAAGTGTCCAAAACAGCATCACCCAGACCCAGGAACAGAGCCACCAGAGGCAGCAAAATCCTCCCAAGATCCAGGAGCACTTCATTTAATGTACACAAAACCAAAAAAATATTCTCCTGATCCCTTGAGGAAACTTTGCCATTCTGTAGGAAAGGCTTTGCCTAACAAACCCCTTCATATCCCTCCACAAATACAGACCTATCAGACTTCAAACCACACTGCTGCACACAAAGTACTGAACTCCTTAACACCAGACAAAACTGCCTCATGAAAGCTATGTAGAAAATAGTTCATGGCAGCAAAATTATCAGTTCCTACCCATTTATGGATTCCCAAGTTCCCTTTGATGTCCAGAGCATAAACCGAGTTTCTTCAATATGCCAGCATAGGACTTTGAATGGTAAAAGCCATAAGATAATAGAAACATCTCCAAACTCCTGGTCCACCTGTGGCATTTTATAGTCAACATCTAGTTTTGAGTGTCAGTAAAGCACGTTCTAGAAGAGCCTACATACAGTGCAGCTTAATGTGACTGTTATCCAAAACTATGTTCAGACCCTATGACTGGATGGGACAATTTGGTCCTCTGGAATTCCAGGATAAGCAGGAGTATTTTCAGGCACAAGTACAGGCCAGGCAGAGAATGGACAGAGAGCAGCCCTGCTGAGAAGGACTTGGGGGTGTTGGTGGATGAGAAGCTCAACGTGCCCCAGCCACGCGCTCTGGCAGCCCAGAACCCCCCGTGTGCTGGGCTGAGCCCCCAGCGTGGGCAGCAGGGCGGCGGAGATTCTGCCCCTGTGCCCCGCTCAGGTGAGACCCCACCTGCAGAGCTGCCTCCAGCCCTGGGGTTCCAGCACAGGAAGGACGTGGAGCTGCTGGAGAGAGTCCAGAGGAGGCCACAGAGCTGCTCCAAGGGCTGGAGCCCCTCTGCTCTGGAGCCAGGCTGGGAGAGCTGGGGGTGTTCAGCCTGGAGAAGAGAAGGATCCAGGGAGACCTCAGAGCCCCTTCCAGTGCCTAAAGGGGCTCAAAAAGAGCTGGAGAGGGACTGGACAAATGGAAATGGCCCTAAGATGAAGGAGGATAGGGTTAGATTAGATGTTAGGACAAAATTCTTCCCTGTGAGGGTGGTGAGGCCCTGGCACAGGTTGCCCAGAAAAGCTGTGGCTGCCCTGTCCCTGGAAGTGTCCCAGACCAGGCTGGACAGGGCTTGAAGCCACCTGGTCTAGTGGAAGAGATGAAACTGGATGGTCTTTAAGGTCCCTTCAACACAAACCATTCTGTGATTCTATGACCTGGAACTGCCTAGTCCACATCCATAGTCAATGCAGAAAATCGGGAGCACAGTTCCTTTAAATTCATTGAAAACCCCATGAAATTAAAATCTGTATTTGTAAAAAGAAAAATTCACCTGTTCTCAAGCACAGCACTATACAGCTGAACTGTTTTTAAGCTCCCATCCATCCAAGATGTATATTCAGATGTCCAGTCCACATCCTCTCTGCAAGCAGCCTTACTCAGAGCTGCTGCCACACTTCTCCTCTCCAAAGCCATTACAGCATCGCTGTCCAGGCTAAAGCACTGAGCTTGTACAGTGCTGCCATGGCAGAGAACACGCAGCCAACCTGCACAGCGTAAAAGAAGTGACAGAAAAACTGTCTGGCAGTGCCAAAGAGGCCAGACCATGGCAATGACTGAGGGAGCATCCCTTCAGGAGAGCAAGGCCAGCCTGAAACTTTCCTACAGGGAGAGGAGAACAACACAGACCAGCACATCAGCCTGGATCCTCACCTGACTGAGGTCCTACCAGTGACCTAAGACTTGCTAGAGAAACTCCTAAGCTGCTGGGGAAGGTCACTGAAAGGATGTGTAAGGACTACACTATACTACAGAGATGGAGGGCGTAAAGAGGAAGGGTATGAGGAGCAGCTGAGGCCATTGGCTTGTTTAGCTAGAAGAGGGGAGATTTGAGCATGGTCTATAGCTTCCTCACGAGAGGAGGCAGAGGGCTCTTTGGTGACCAGTGACAGGACCCAAGGGAAGCTGTGTCAGGGGAGGTTTGCCTGGACATGAGGAAAACATCCTTCCCCCAGAGGGTGATCAGATGATAGAACAGGCTCCCCAGGGCAGTGGTCACAACTGCAGGGCTGACAGAACTCAACGCTCTCAAGCAAAGAGTGGGATTCTTGGGGGTGTCCTATGCAGGGCCAGGAGCTGGACTCAACAGCCCTCATGAGTCTCTTCCAACTCTGAATGTACAACTTGGCAACACAGCCACAGACCAGGTGCTACAGGTGCCACATTACACCATGGCATGTTTACTTTGACAAAATACAAAGTTCAACATACAGGGCAGTGACTCCCTGCACCAGCACAAACAGCAGTAACTGAGAGGCAGCCCTGCTGCAAAGATCCTGGAGGTTCCCTCAGAAACCAGCTTGAATATCCCACAGGGCTCTCTTATCCTCAGTAGGGCAAACCATGTGGCAGAGAACGAAAGGAGACACATGGCCAGCACAGGAGAAGGCTTCCCTCTGCTCTGCAGGTGGGTCCAGGTCAGATGCTCAGAGGTTGCTGCGAGGCTCAGGTTTGTGTTAGGAAAAGCCTCTCCTCAGTGGAACAATGTGGCCCTGGAACAGGTCACAAGAGAGGTGGGAGGGGATCTCCATCCTTGGAGGTTTTCAGCACTTGGAAAGGTCAGCTAGACAAGATCAGACACAAAGCCTGGCCTGGTGCTACTGTTAGTCCCGCTTTGAGAATTCTTTCAACTGCTTTCCTACAACTCTACTAAGGACTTTTAAGCAGTATGTAGCTATTTAATGAAACACAAATCTTTGTCAGACACTAACAGATTCTCTACCCATTTTGTGCTGCATGGCCTTTTCACGGCACCAAGAATACTAAAGAACGAGGCTTAGATTTTGTTCCGAAAGCATCAGCTCCAAGTTGGAATGACAGGCAACAGAACTGTCACACTCATTATAGCTCAGGGCCTTACACATCACTGATGAGAGCTTCAGAATAAGGATTAAATGTATACAGACAGTGCTGGTAAATGCTGTATTCAAGCCACGACAGAATCCTGTTATTTACTTAACTAACATTAAATGCTTTCCCCATACTTATACACATTTTTTTGGAAGCATAGAAAGTTTCAGGCAGAATTTCTCCAGCCCAGCCTCTGTCTCCTTTCCCTACAGGATGTGCTCCAGCTGAAGGGCACTGGCCTGTTCTGTCACTGGCGTTCCAGCAGCTGCAGACTCACTGCTGGGCTGAGGCCCCCCAGCTCCTCCTTGGCACTGCTGGATCAGACTCTAGGTCCTTTGCACTCCCCAGCACGGTGCTCAAAGTCCAGCTGCACCTGCGTGAGGCTGATGGAAAGCCAAGCTTCCTGAGAATGGCTGTGCCAGCTCAGACCAAACTCATCAGCACACCATGTGGAAGAACGTTGTTTCCCTGGGGTGGGACTTCAGGGAACCTGTATCCTTTGCAGAGACCAGGGGCTATATTTATACTCTTGATTTATTTGAAAATTTTGACAATAAACAGCCCCCAAGGGAAGGGTAAGAGCACATCAACACATCCCACCAATACTCTAACTTACAATCATTTTCAGCTCAACAAGTATTTCCCACACATTCACAAGCCTACAGTAGCAGTCTTGCTACATTTGTAAAGCTATGTAACCTTCTGACAATCTCTTTTCAGAGATGTAGGAAGCCAACATCCCCATGGGGAAGAGCCGCACGCCCATCCCCAGACTCCAGGTGTGCTGCCCAGCTCAGCACCTGAACCCTGTCCTGTGGGACATCCCAGCCCCTGTCACGCCTTTCAGACTACCCTTCAAGGTGACTCAATTTACCAGGTCATTCTCGCCAGCCAGTCTCACAAAGTCTTTCAGGAACTCTCCCCATCAGCCCAACCCCGGCGCTCCCACCCCCTCACACCACGTCCGGCCCCGGGGCGGGACCAGGGCAGCGGCAGCGAGCGGCGCCTCGGCAACACCCAGGGCGGTGGGACGGGCTCCTCTCCCCCGCCCCGCCCCGCCCCGCCCCGCGGGTCGCGCACACGGCGCGGAGGGGCCTCGTGTTTATCCGCAGCGGGAACCCGGCCGCTCTCCCGCGCTGTGCGGGCAGGACGCCCTGGGGCTCGCACGGACAGGCGGCCTCGGGGGCTGACGGTGCCCGGGGCGGAGTTGCATCCCCAGAGCCGGCCGAGACTGAGGGTCCCGTGGGCCGCCATGTTCTCGACGAGGCCGCCACCATTTTGGGACGAGACGGCGGGAGCGACAGGGCGCGGGACGAGACACAGCTCGGGGCAGCGAAACCCACCGCCCACCACGGCCCGGCGGGGCCGTCCCCCNGCCCATCCCGTCCCCTCCTCCCCGCTGCAGCGCGCGGAGCGGTGCTGGGCTACCCCTGCCCCGCCAGGCCCTCGCCCCGCTTACCATGGCTCGGGACCGCCGGGACAGACGCGCAACGTGTCTGAGCAGCACCGCAACAGCAGAAACCCTGCTCGGGCTCACCTTATATAAAGTGAGGGGCGAGGCGCTCGGCTCCCTGCGCTGTGCTCATTGGCGGGGCGTGCGCTCGGCTGTGCGCTATTGGGTGCTAGAAATGTCTGTCACCGTCCTGCACGAACTATTGGTTGATTCATAACAAGGGGCGGGGAGGGGGCGGGGTTTAGTCTTCCCGCCAACGAAGGCCGGCACCTCCCTCCTCAGGCTCCGCTTCAGGCTGGGGTCGCTCGGTCCCGGGCTGCGGTCGCTCTGTCCAGAGCCAGCGGCTGAAGGAGAGGGTGCTCAGCACTGTCCACTCCCCGGGTGTCGGCCAAGGGCTGTGAGCTCAACCTGGGGAGCCCAGAGCTAGCAGCTGCTGCCCTGAGAAGGAGCCCTCAGGGCCGGGGGGGCCGCTCGTGGCCTCCCACCCACGGGTGTCCTGGGTGAGAGCTCTCCCTGCCCTGACCACGCGCACTGGGAAAGCCACCAGTGAAACACCCGGCAAAGCTGGGACCAAGGCACGGGCACCCCGGGAGCTGCCAGGAGACACCCTGAGAGCCCCAGATCTGCCTGGTGGGTACCCAGAGGCCCCGGTCCTCCAGGCAGGCTCTGAGTGCTGTCTCTGGGTTGAAAGAGTGGGATTGTGGACAAAGCCCTCTCCCAGAAGGCTGGAGGCAGCTCCACTGCAGTCACCAGGGACAGCATTGCCTGTTGCCAAGTGCCACTGGGATGAAAAGTCACACAATGGAAAGGACTCAAAGCTAAAGGGCTAGATCTGGAGAGCCATGTAGATTCTACTGAAATCAGTAGATTTGGTGTTTAAATGCCACAGTTTAAGGTGGGTATTAGGTGGGAAGCATAAAAACCCTGTGGTATGTCCTAAGGGTTATATTAACAGAAATATTCCTGAGACTGCCAAACTCACTCCCTGGGTAAAAGCACCTGCTGTGTGTGGGTCTGATGTTTGATACCTGGAGTTCCATCCATCCTTCAGGGGCTCAGCACCAGCATCGGTTTCAGGAAATTCCTTCTTCCTTTGCTGAGCTGAGTTGTTGTAGCAGGAGGGGGACGTGAAACAATTTCAAACAATAACAAAGTAGGTAATTTTTCCTCTTCCTGTGTAGATCTCCAGCCCTGCGAGCAGTCTGCATAAAGGTGGTACTTTTAACAGGAGTGTGGTGGAATTGTGTCACGCTGGATCTGTACATGGAGGGATGGGATGAACCCCCTCACTCCGACTGATCCCCAGGGCAGGGAACTGACACCTGCTGAGAATGCTGTTCCTGCTGTTATCAACCCCATTGTGATAATTTGAGCCCAAGGCGTGGAATGAAACCTGTGTGGACGTACCCTGAAAGAAAAGGGCAAAAGCACTCTGGAAAACAAGGATCACAGGATCAAGAGAGGAAGGCAGAGATGGAAGAAGGTGAAAAACCCACAAACAACATTGATATAATTGTTTTTCCAAAGAACGACGCCAAGTGCAATGTGGGACTGAAAAGCAGGTGAACTATAAGAGAGCACTAAACTGTGTTCAGGGAATTTGGCCATCCCCACACCAGAGTGGGGAGTGATCACACATATGAGTACCTGTGAGCTGGGTGATGGACACCAAAGGAAAACATACAGCTGTGCAATGGTTTTTTTAAAGATAAGTCTTCTCTTTCATGTTTTAGTCCTCAGCAAGCCCAAACTCTTTGCTTAGTGCTTTCAAGCTGGTATATATTTGAAGGATCCAATCAATACTAAACTTCTAATAACCCCCAACCTGTGCTCCAAGAGACCTGAAAGAACTTCTCTTTCTGTTCTTTTCTCTCATTTGTTTTATCCTAATTACTTGGCCTAACTTCACTGAGGCACGGCCTTGGCTGCAAGGTGCCTTTAGCTCTGACCATCTCCTCAGTGAAGCTGTTTGATAAAGAAGACCAGGATAGTCCTGGGTGTCTGAGACAGGAAGAACTGAAATCATAGAACCGTGGAATGGCTTGGGTTGGAAGGGACCTTAAAACTCATCTCATTCTACACCTTCCACTGTCCCAAGTTGCTCCAAGCCTCATCCAACCTGGCCTCGGGCACTTCCAGGGATGGGGCACCCACAGCTTCTCTGGACGACCTCATAGGGCAGAATTTCTTCACACCATCTAGTGTAAATTTCTTCTCTTTTAGTTTAAAACCATCCCTTGCCTAGTCCTGTCACTCTCTGCCCCTGAAAACCTCTGCAGCTGTAGATGTTCGTGCTCATATAGGCGGGATCCCACCTTGCAGTGATCATGAGCTACTGGAAGATGAAAGAGAGAAATAGTTACAATATTTTAGTTTCTTTCATTCTTTTTTATTTAAGAAAAAACCTGGTTAAATAACATTTTTTTTTTTCTTTCTATCATCTGTTGTGCTTTTCTCAGTTGGAAACAAAATACCAGCACCACATGGCTAATGGGACCTTTGCAAACCCAGATTTGGGAATACTTTTCCTGTAGGTTGAAAGAGAAAAGTCAAATTGGATTTAATTCTTCCACGTGTTGCTATTGTATTATAAATATTTCAATGTTCTTTTTTTTCCTTTTCAAAGCCTCCCATTTTAGACACCAGGTACATCTGTGAGAATTTCATCTGTTCATTCAAAGCAATACCCTTGGTTCTGTTATTCCAAATTACTATCGAAATCTTCAGCTTATGAGCAAAGTTTAACCTAAACTGAACAATGTATGGAAAATAAGTGCCCACACTGATTAAAAAAATAAAAATCATTATTTTTAAACTATTTATAAGACTTTAAAGATTTGATTTATTATTTTCAAGTGCTCTGACCTGAAATAGTACTCACACTGCTCCAACTGTCCTTCAACTCTGCCAGTGCAGTTGAGCAGTGGGGCAGAGCCTGGATTGCCAGTGCTACAGAGTCACACACTCTGGGGGGGTTTTATTCTCCTTTAGAAACGTTGCAGCACCATGACATGAGACGGGTCAGACCCCTTGCCAAAGCAGAAAATTCAGTTGGTGTCACTCTGAGCGCAGTGAGCATTCTTTTCAGCTTAGCTGACAAATAAAAGCAGAGATTAGGCTGGGCTGTGGTGTTAAAGGGTGCCCTGGTCCAGCTTCAGCTGAGGTTTTGATATGCTTAATTCCTGTCTTCATTACCTGCTCTGACTTGGGCACCTGCAACCTGTGCTGGCACTGCCTCAGCCCCACTCCCCAGGCTGTATTGGGTGTCTCATGTGGCATCAAGGGCAGGTTCAGGTGGACATCAGGAAGAATTTTCCTCTCTGAAAGGGTGATTAAACACCAGAAGGGGCTTCCCAGGGAGCTTTGGAGTCTCCATCCCTGGAGGTGTCCGAGGAAGGACTGGATGTGGCACTCAGTGCTCTGAGCTGGTTGACAAGGAGGGGGTCGGTCACAGGTTGGACTAGATGATCTTCAAGGTCTTTTCCAACCTCAATGATTCTGTGATTCTGTGAAAGGGACATCAAGGCAGTGATACCACACGTTTGGCACTTGGAGCTGAGTGTGCCTCAGTTTCCCTCAGTGTGCCCTCCCAGAGCTGCTGCACTAGCAAGAAGTCCCCAAGTCCTACAGAAGCTGGTGTTGCTGCACACCCAGAAACCATTTCTTGGGGCCTGAAATGCTTTTGATTTAGTCTGACTAAACAGTCATGTCAAGCCCAAGGGGCTATCAGGGGTTTCTTGAACACATTCTTTTTTCCTGCTGGAGACCAGTTCTGCGAGCAGCAGTTGTTTTTTAGTTTTCCCAGGATTTCCCTGTGCCTGGTAATGCTATCATGGCCCCAGGCACAGACTTTGGCTGCAACCCATGTGTTCAGTGAATAAGATACCTTCCAAAAATGCTGGACTAGCTGTGTGTCTGTGACACGGTCTTGTGGCTGCACTGTGGGCCTGGGGCTTCTCCAGTGGCTTGGATGAAACTTCTTTCAATGTACAACTCTGCAGCTCTTGCTTTCTGTTCTTTCTCAGAAGAATTGGACAAATAATGTGTGCACATTCACTTCTATCAGTGAATTCCCAAAAATGTGACAGCCTTAACTGCTTACCTGCCTAACTACCTGGGATGACTTGAGATTTCCACACACATTTCCCAGCACTCAGATGGACAAGGGCACCTTGCTGCCTGGATTTCAGCCAGGTACTGACTAAGGTACCGGCTCCTCCTCATCCCCAGCTCACAGGACACTCATCTGGGTGTGAGGATTGCTGAGGGCATGTGTATGGTGAGAGTGAAACCATGAGATTGCACCACTCAGGGGACAGCACTTCACCACGACTCCATTGTTTCAGTGCTCAGGTTCATCTCCTCCTCTCCAAGTGCAAATCCACCCTGTTCCACACATCCATCCTCAGTCCTGTGTACTCATCCTGCTATTAGATCTGGCTCCTTCCAGAAGTGTAGGGCCCCTCTGACTGTATCAGCGGGAAGAGACACTGCCTTCCAAATGCCTCCTTTATGGAGGCCAGAAAACCCAGCCCAGACACCTGTCTGGACAATTCCTACACAGAAACATGGCACACAGGGGAGGGGGACTGGCAGTGAGTTCGTGAATTTTCGTGCTCTGGTTTAAGCCGTACCCCATGGCCACCAGCCCTACGCCAGCCCATCCCAGCCTGGATCAGGGGGCACCTCAGCAGTGTGGGGGCCCTGCTCCTCAGTGACAGGTTTTATTCTGTGACTCTGAAAGACTCTTTCTGTCTCTAATATATTTGATTTTATTAATTATTTTAAATTCTAGGTGGCAGGACCTGGAGCTGATCCTGGACATCAGCTGGGAGCTGGTGAAGGGATGTGTCATGCTCCAACAGCAGGAAGGAGCACACTCCTTCAGCAGCCAGTTCCTTAACATGGATTTCACTTTCTTGTAAGGAGAACTGCATAACCCAGGTGAGCAGGGACAGATCCTCTGTCCCAGAGCAGCAGGACAGGGCTGTGCCAGCTGCAACCTTTATGGCCACCTGTTCATGGCTCCCTGGGTCGTTTGCCATTAAAAATCTTCCTTAGCTACAGACACAGGTACAGACAGGTACTCCATCCTTTGCTTCCATTCTTTCCTCATCCCTTTTCCCAAAATGAGCACCTCTTGGTCAGGTCAGATGAAACAGTACCAGAAACTCCCATGGCTGGGGTCGGGGCCAGGGCTGACTGTCAGAGGGAGGGATGGAGTGACACAGTTGAGCATTCACAAACAGCCCCTTCCCTCCCTTCCCAGCGCAGGGGGATGGGATTGATTTGGCAGCTCAGGGCTCTCCTGAGGGACAGGTGGGAAGGTGCCTCCCAAACAGGGACTGATCCCCTGACCTATGCACAACAGGGGGCTGTGGCAAACAAGGGCCCAGGTCCGTGCTGATCCCAGGGACAGATCCCAGGGACACCTGTCACATGCTGCCGTGGGAGCAGATAGTGCTGGGCTGATGTTGGTGCTGTTGCGCTGATTTGGGTTCCCCTTTGCATTGGTGATGTCTCCTGGCCCCCTTGGTGCTGTGGCAGAGGGTGAGAGGTTGGGTTTATATCTGTGTTTTAATCCTGAGGTGGCTACACACGAGGAAATCACCAAGGACAGAACATATTACACAAGAAGGGTCACCCTGACTCAGCCTTTCAGCACTGAGCTCACTCGTGGTGGCCCACAGCAAATACCTTGGGAAGTGTCAAAGAGGTTGTGTAACATCACCACTACCCCGGGATAGTCTTCCCCACTTTCAGTGATCCCTGTAGTAGAGGATTCTTGAACTACAAGCTTGTATTTTCTAAATTTTCCATCCCAGTCTATGATCTGTCAATGGGTTTTTCCTTGTCTCTTTGCTCCTGCCTCATTCCCCACAGGTAGCTCAATGCCTCACCAGCAGCCAGGAAGGCAATAGAATCTCCTTTTGGATCTGGGGTCCTGTATTGCTACAGGAACAGGTGGGTTTTGGTGTTGTCAAGGAGTTACTTCCAATTTGTCTTGATAGGAACCATCGCGTATTTTGGTTTTGGTTTGATCTTCCTTTGGGGCACTGGGTGCAGTTCACTTGGGATCATCAGATCTGGTCTAACCCTTCTCCTCCAGCTGAGAGGTCTGACACCCAGCCCAGGGCTGTGGACTTTTACGGGGGCTCCCACTGCAAAGCCCTGACCTTTGGCTGTTGCAAAATGCACTGTCAGCTCTGCAGAAGCTGGGGAGGGACAAGGTTCCTGACAACAGAACTGTCATTAGTCTTTTGGAGAGGTGCAAGGGGAAGAGAAGCAGGAATGTTGTTCTGGTTTTTTTTTTCCTTGTAGCCTGGGAAGGGTATGGCAGTTAAAGAAAACTGTTGCATAAAGCTGAGCTAGCAAGAATGAGGAAAACCAGTACTTTTTGTGCTGTGTGCTGAGATTTTTGTTGGTTTAGCCCTGACTGTGGTCACGTTCAATCCAGACAGGCTCATCTGGCCATTCAGGTCTGGCTGCCATGGGCTGCATTGTCACTAGTCTGCAACTGCAGGAGCAGCCAGCACCCTGTCCTTTCCTGCTGGAATGTATTGATGTAATCTAAATGCATCACGGAATTAATGAAAGACACCAGAATGGAACACTCTCTTCACTAGACTGGGTTAAAATCAGAAACCCCTGCAGCTCTACCTGTAGCCCTCTTCCTGCCCATATCCAGGGAATAGAGGATCACCCTGGAGCAAGATGGGGTGTTCAGCCCATTTCTATTTCCTGGGCAAGCTGAAGATCCACAAGCCCAGAAAAGGAGGCAAACCCTGGTGTGCCTCAGGGTGGTGTGGGCAGGGCCCTGGGAAGGAGAGGAATGTGCAGGAGGAGGTGCTCCTGGCTACCTGGGATGCACAAGAGAGTAGCAACAGCCCAGTGCACATCGCTGAGCTTTGACTGCAGAGCGGGATGTTCATCTCCTCACACAGACCTGCACATTTGTCCTGCTTTCAGCCAGGACAGGGTGAATTTTTTTCAGAGCAGCCATGAGGGGCAGAGCCTGGAGCCGTGTGGGTGGGTCCAGGTTGTTATTCTATACCATGCACTTCACCACCACGGTGGGGAGGTGGAAGTGAGGGAGTCTCCTGGGGGGAGAATGACAGTTCCCTTCTGTGGGGGAAAGTGTGGTGTGGTCGGGAAGAGCCGGTGGGTGTTGTTGTGGTTTTCCACATACATAATTTCTTTGTTATTAATATTGTTGCCATTACTGGTCCTTTCGTTATCTCATTGCTGTTTCCAGTTAATTGCTCTTATCTCAACACATGATTTGCACCTTTTGTGCCTCGAGTTCTCAGTCCCATCCCCCGAGCAGGAAGGTGGAGGGGAAGGGGGGCAGTGAGAGGCATCTGATTTGGGAGAGTCTTGGTGGAGATACTGAACTGGGGAATATCATTCCTAAACCACAACAACCTTCTATCTCATCACACAGACCTGTACATTTTATCTCAAGTGCTGCACTGCAAGAAACAGAGCGACACTCTGGGGAGAATGCTTAATCCACTGACCTCAAGCCAAACCTTGATGGAAGGACATGAATTCTCCATGAGGGTTTTGGGAATGTTTTCTGGGTGCCAAGATAGATCTTTCATTTAGAGCTGAAAGTTATTCAGCTAGACAGCACTGAATTAATTCCTGTTCTAAACGGTCCTGATCCAGATGGGCTGAGAATCCTTAAATACGGGAATTACAAGTGCAGAAGGCATGGCCAGAGTCGTTTGCACAAGGGAAGGCCTCCAGAACCCTGAACGTGTGCAGTAGGCATATCTCTAATTATATGATTAAACCTGTTTATACCTGATCCTGCCCCCGCAGGGAGTGTCCAATTAAGCGGCAAGATGTGCCTGAGTTGCCAGAGTGGAACCCCAAAGGGCTGGGCTCTGTTTTTGTTCTGTGAGGTTCTTTCCGTGACAGTTGGAGCACTTGTAGCAGTGTCTGCACACAGATTAACATTTCATGAGCAAGTTAATATCAGCATTCTCTCCCTTGATCACTTGACTTTGTAACCTCACCATGCTATTAGCCTGGCTTCTTGGAGATAATCCTTAAATTACAGCCTGGTTTAATGGCCTTAAATACATTCTCTGCTTTTAAATCTTAGATTATTTGTTCATCCAACTGTTTTAATCCTGCTGCTGCAAGCATGGACTTCACTACCTGCCCTACTTTTTTGTTCTCTGCAAGCCCACATTGCAGGGACTGCTCCCATCCCTGCTCACTTTAAATACTGCTTCAGGCCAGACTCTTTCAGTGCTGCTTTCCTGACTTTCCCTGCTGCTCTGTGGTACCAAACCTCCACCTGCCATTTGCCAAAGCTGAAACAGCTTCTCTATCAAGCACACTTGTTTTTACTTTAGAATTCAAAGCCCTCCTGAGTAACTCACTGATTGGACCGTGGCCTCTCTGTATTGGGGTGCTGTGTCTGTGCTGGGTAGCGCCCCTGTCTCAAATGATGCCAGACTTTGGTACCTGTACTGTCTGTACTGGTTAAACTGCTTGGCCCAGGTTCAGTCTGTTACCTGGGAGTAAACTGTTCCTAGCCTACAAATTTTGTCTTCTCCACATTAACTTTTGTTTTAGATACTGAAAACATATCTTGTCTTGCCCTGCTACAGGAATTGGCCTCTCTTTTAGGGCAACTAATTGGCTCTTCTGGGGAGGTGTTCACCTGGAGAAGAGAAGGCTCTGGGGAGACCTTAGAGTCTTTACAGTGCCTAAAGGGACTCCAAGAGAGCTGGAGAGGGACTTTGGACAAGGGCCTGGAGTGCCAGGATGAGGGGGAATGGCTTTCCACTGCCAGAAGGCAGGGATGGGTGGGATATTGGGAAGGAATTCTTCCCTCTGAGGGTGCTGAGGCCCTGGCCCAGGTTGCCCAGAGAAGCTGTGGCTGCCCCATCTTTGGAAGTGTCCAAGGCCAGGCTGGACAGGGTTTGGAGCAACCTGGGATAGTGGAAAGTGTCCCTGCCCATGGCAGGGGTGGAACTGGATGAGCTTTGAGGTCCCTTCCAACCCAAACCATTTTGTGATTCTTTTTGTATGTGTAACCAAAATCACTCATTAAACCAGATCTCTCTTGCTGTGCAGTTTCCCCTCCCTGCTGGTTGGGCAGCAGCACCAGGTACCAACTCATTCCTATTCCCAGTGTTTGGATGTTCCCATCTGTACCGACTCTGCCGCGTGGTCCTTCTGACCATGAAACCTGTCAGCTGGTGGTGCAGTGAGTGAGTGGCAAACAGTTCACATCCTGTATGTGTTTGGGCTGGGGCAGAGTTACGGCTCTCCAGAGCACCTTGTGGTGCTGTTTGGGATCTGTGCTGAAAACAGCACTGATCCCTCAGGGATAGTTTAGCTCCTGCTGAGTCAGGAGCTGTTCTGCCCCTCACCCTGACCCACCAGTGTTGGGCTGGGGGTGCACAAGGAGCTGGGGGGACACAGCCAGGACAGCTGTCCCTCACTGACCACAGGGATATCCCAGACCACGTGACACCATGCAGTTGGTGATGAGCAATTGCTTTCTTGTATCACTTGTTTTTCTTGGTTTCTATTTTCCTCTCTTTGTTGGTTTTTTCCCCTTACATTTAAAAAAAAAAATTCTTTTTCATTATTTAACTGTCTTCATGCCAACCCACGAGTTTTCTCACTTTCACCCTTCCACTTCTCCCCTCATCACAGTGTGGGAGAGAAACAAGGGGCTGTGTTGGTGCTTAGTTGCCAGCTGGGGTTAAATCACGACACGTCCACAGTCCAGACTCCACTGGCAGGGTTATATCCATCTGTGATGGTCAGGCAGCACAGGCTGGGGGAAGTGTCACAGATCTGAGTTGGTTCTTGCTACCAGAAGTGCACACGGGGTGTCTGTACTGAGAATCCAGTGGATTGCTGACCAATAAAGCAGGTAGGAACAGAAACTCCTCAGTGGACTGTCTCAGATTTGAGACCCTCTGGGAATTCCTGGTGACACTGATGGATTAGAGCAGGGCACCAGGACAAAGCTGACCATTCGTGTCTCCATTAGCCCTGAGGAGCTAAAGCACTGGAGGCACTGAGCTGGCTGGAAAGCTCCAGGTGGTCCAGTGACCTGCAGAGGGACGCATGGACAAGGCAGAGGTGCTTCGCAGGTGCACTGCACTACAACCAGTGCACCCAGTTCTGCACTGCACTGGCCTTGTGGTGAAGCTGCACATGGCAACAACCTCTTTTCACTGACCTCTGTGTCAAGACCAATTTCACATCAGTTTAGCTGGATCAGCAGCACAAACTGTCTACGAAGGTGGGGAGGGGATGTCAAGGATTGAGCCAGAGGGTCCCAGTAAACTGCACTTTATGCTGTGCTGCCCTGAGTATGTGCAGCACTGGGCACTGTGGCATCACCTCTCCCAAAATCAGGAGCTGTGTCTCGGGTACCATCCAGCTACACACAAGACACTCCCTTTTGGTGCCAGCATACTGGGTTTCCAACAGAAATCCCCATATCCTAGCAGAGGGCCTTGAGGGAAGGGATGGAACCAGATCCCACGAGCAGTGCTGGCATCATGAGGGCCTGTGGAGCACTGGCACCAGAGCCAGACTGGTACACCTGTGGCTGCAGCAGGGATTGACCTGACAAGGGCACAGAGCCCCCAGATTGCTGCTGATGTGTAGCTACAGCCCTCACACTTTGGTACTCCTTATCAAGGGAGATCCCCCCTCCCTCTGGAGCCTGAAGCTGCTCCTTTCTCCAAGCGTCCTTTCTCTTTGGCAGCTTGGTTCTATTTGCTGAGTCTTGGCCTTTTTTGGTGCCAGTCCCTTGGACCTGCCATGGCCTGGCAGAGAAAACTAAGTCCTCCAAAAGAACAAGAAAGCACGAGGCAACAAGTTCTTGAAGCCACATCCTCATGTTCCACTGCCAGATATTCCAAATTAACCAGCGATTCTGCAACGAGCTGTGGTCTGGATGTTTGCCATGGAAAGAGCCTGCTGTTTCACAGCATTCCAGGCAGTGTGCAGAGCCAGCTGCTTGAGGAGGGGAAGGATACCTGTGCTGACACGGCTTTGCTCATTTTCTCTTGCTCTCAGGGCATCTCTTCCAGCTGGGTTGGAACAACGGCACAGGGGACTCCCGGCAGCAAGCAGAGCGCTCTGCCTCTGCACACACAGCGATTACAGCAACTGTCTGCCTTCCCCCAGGGAATTGAGAGCCTCCTGGAAGATAAGGAACATGAAAGGGGGAGCAGAAGCCCAGCTGAGCATACGCACACTCCCTGCTGCTTCCCCATCGAGGAGAGGCGGGGACAAACACATCCGCGGGGGAATCCTCGCAGCGCAGCCTCTCGCCCCAGGGACACGAGGATCCCATCAACAAATTACCCTGAAAGACTCGTGAAGGACAGACCCCGCCTGCAGCTCTGCCCTGTCCTGCCACACGGAGCCAGGGCTGCTGGAAACACACGGCTCTGGCTCTTTGCTTTGGCCTCCTGTGCGGCTGCACGGCTGCTGTGGCAGGACATGCCCCGCTGCCAGGCCCAGCTGCATTTCTGGGCTCCAAACCTTCCCCGGGGCTGTCCCGGCCAGCTCAGTCCACACGGCTGAGAACCGTGCCAAGGAGGGAAGGGCAACTGCCTTTCTCCAGGCAGAAGTTGTATCTGACTAGTTAATGTCTTAGGCCCCCAGGAAATGGCCCTGGGATGCTCAAGGGACAGATCCTCCCCCCAGGTGCTCCCACCCCTGCAGCTCTCCCAGAGCTGGATGTGCAGTACTTCAAAAGCCAAACCGCAGCAACTGCCGGGATGGACTGTGCCACGCTTGAGTCAGTTTTAGGAAGGATGCAAGAAATACTTTTTCCAGAGCTGCTTCCCCCCCTCAGAGGATGGAAGTGTTACCTCAGCAACTCAGGAACCTGCTCACTCTTCCTCAGGGGTTGCACAAAGGGAGCCAAGCACTTGATTTTCTCTTTGTGTAAGACGGGGTCATTTTCAGGTGCCAGGGCACTCACTCCAAAGCACACTCCTGCGAAAACTGCCTTCTCCCATCCAGCCCCACAGGTCAGTAACTCTCACCCGGATTGCTGGGCTGCCATTTCCCCCTTCTCTCCCCTCACCGGGACCGAGGGGCCCAGCTGTGCTCGTACCAAAGCTGCACCATAGGGACCTGGCTGCCTCACGGCTCAGCACTCAAGTATTTATGCTGAAACGCATAGAAGTGTTGGTTGAAAGAGAACAAAGCTGGCTTTGATAGAAGCCCTTATGTTCACTCTGCACTTTTATGGCCAGTTCCACTCATCTGCTGTGGTTTCCTTTTGTGTCCCCAAGCAGCTTCAAAATACTTGGTGGGTTTTTGGCAAAATACTTCGTGGTTTAGTGTTTCTTTGATTCTGGAGTTTGGCCTGTATTAACCTGACTCTGTGGGAGGCAGGGACGCTTTCCCTACACCAGTTGTCCAAGGACCCCGAAGCTATTTCATCTCAATTGTTTCCTTTCCTCCTACTTATGTTCCTGCCAGGAATTGTAATGTCAGATACGTAAAATGACCTTCAGGGAAATTCATAACACATTTCAGAAATCCCTGTTCCCCCAAACACCGCCCCTGCAGAGCTGCCTGTGCTCACACAGAGGTATAAGGAATGCAGCAAGGTGAGCTGTGCAGGACAGGGAACATCACAACCACCTCTCCTGGGCAAGCTGGCCCTGCTTTCATCAACCACAGCTCTCCTCTGAACTCTGCTGAGCCAATCCCCTCCACACCTGCAGGCAGCAGGTCCCATTGACTGTGCCGGTGTTGCAGTGATCCCACTTTCATCCCTCCTGGGTTCCTCCGTGAGGACTAGCAGGATTGGAGAGCCCTAGGACACAGCAGGGAAGCAAACAGCAAAGTTCTCCAAGCTACTGCTTCGAAGTCCACATTGTCATCACTGCTTTGCTGAAGATTCCCTCAGTAAGAGGTGAGGAATCAAGGAGAGACCTCAGGTCTTGGCAGGCCCAGGCACCAAGGCCTTTTGCTGACTTGCAGAGCTGGGGAAAGAGGGAGCCTTGAATCCCAGTCCCTGCTCCACACACCACTTACCTGATTCAGCGAAATGTACTTAATTTAGGGAAGGAAGAGTGTGATTGTGACTTCTATGCAAGGCACAACTTGTGGCAGTTCCCCAGGACAGCTCAGCTGATCTCACAGCCTGCGGCTGCCAAAAAGAAGGGAAGGCCTTCATCCAGCCATTGCCCCTGGAGTACTTCACAGGCTGCAGCACTCAAACGTGTCAACCCAGCAGCCAAGAAAAGAAGCTTTAGCCTAAGTTATTAAATTGAACATGCAAAGGGTTCAGCAGTTGCTCGAGTGAGAGGTTTGGGTGGGAACGGGAGCAGAGAGGTGAAGCTACATGAGGTGCCAATGTCAGCCAAGCCCAGATCCCAGCTCTGGGCTGTGAACCCATCCCACTGCCAGAGCCAGAGTGGAGCAAGGTCTGCTTTTAACCATCCTAAGCACATTTATGGTATATAAACACCTGACCCATACAAACCAGGCATACCTTAAATCCACACTGGCAAGCAACTAAGACAAAATTGTTATTATTTGCCCCCCTGCACCTTGCTGGAGGGATTGGCTGGAGCAAGGGATGCAGGTTTGTTACTGTCCCCTCTCGAGGCACTGCTACATCTCAACACAGGATGGTCTTAGGAGTCAAATTTATGCAGAATTAAATAGAAGAATCGATTTTCAAATTAAAGTGACCTACACGTGGAAGTAAGGGTTTCTGCGCTGTCTTGGTGTTGATAGAGAAAGATGGGCTGCAAGATGAGCTTTCCCAGGTCCTATGTAAGTGCTTCCCATGCCTGAGGGTTGTCTATCCTTAATTTTCTAGGAGTTACTGCAGGCAACTGGAAAACAGTTTTTCAACATGCTGGATAAAAAGCAGTGAAAAGATTTGTGAGTCTATGTGAACTTTTATTAGCTCTCATTGACACAGGAACGGTGCAGCTTCAGCAAATCCCAAGCCTGGTGATGTGTCCGGTGGAGCAGCAGCTGCTCTTCCCCCAGGCCACATCTGCAGACTGGGACATTCCTCCCCCAGTGCTCCATGAACAGCACAGTGGAGCTGCCTGAGCTCAAATTCCACAAAGTGATGCTGCCTTTTCCCCACTTCCTGCCCACCCCCCTGAAATTCTCAGTCACCTCTGGGAACATGAGTTAGCCCAGGTGCTAACTGGGAGGTGGACTGCACAGCTGTCCCTTCACCTGCCCCAGGTCTCTGCCCATGCCACCTGCACTGCAGGGGTGTTTCTCATGGCCTCTCCAAGCTGCAGGAACCCAAGACCCTACTCGAGGCTGAAAGACCCACAAGATCTCACGATACAAAAGCTTCTTTCCAAGAATTCCCATCAGACTGTTCATTTCTTCTTAGCATTTCAAGTCTATGTGATCCTATTTAAGAGTCGGCAGAAAGCACACCTGGATCCATGGAGGATTCACCTCCCCTTTCCCACGGAAGAACAGCAGGAGCTCACAGCACTCCCAGCACTGAGGTGGATTTGAGCTGCTGCCATTCTGACGTGAAGGCCTTTGACTCAAGCTCTCCCATCTCTCCAGGGGTGTTCTACTGACTGGGAAAGCTGCCACCATCCTCCAGCTCCATCCCAGTGCCACTCTCTACTCAGGAATCCACACGTACTATTTTTTTGGAGGTCATTTACTCAGCGTTAGCCAAGCTGATTTCCACAGTCTGTTCTGCACAGTGGCACCTTCAAAATGAAGCTTGTGCAGCACGGCATATTTAAGTGACATAGACTATCACTGGGGTATTACAGGTCAGAACACATGTCCTGATAGACAACAATCCAAATGAAAGTGTGAAATTAGTTCTGTGATCCCACCATTTCGCCACGCCTGTGCAGAACCCAAGTGAAGCTCTCTCGTCTTTGAGGCACATCTCCTTGATGAACCTGTGCAGTCCCTGGGCTTAGGGCTAAGAGACAGGAGGGAAGAAGCAGTTTCCATGACAAGTGTCCATCTGACACATTTAACAAGGACACAGCACAGGATTTGCCTCCTGCTCCAGCGAGACCCTCAGCCCCGAGACCACAGTTCTGCCTCTCTCCCTCCCCTGATAAATCCTGACTGCCCACAGCAGAGGTTCCTGACGGAGCAGCCCCAGAACAGCCAACACCTTGGTTGTTCCACATTAAGGCAGAGTCTCCAAATCTTAGAATTGCAGGTGCTCAAGCACTGCAGGAAGAAGGGACTTGTTTCTGCCCCTCCTGCTGTCAGGATGCCTCTTCTGGGAGACTCATCCGAGGCAGCGCCTGCCTTGCAGAGTCCTGCCAGCAAAACTGTTTCATTAAAGGGGTGAGGGAAAGGTCCTTCCCACAGCCTTGGGGCAGCACATCTACAACCCACCTTGAGTTTGGTGGCACAAACAAGTCTATCAGCCCAGCATGGTGACAGCTATGCCTTCACAGCCGGGTTAGCACCCAAGTGCTTATGAGCAGAAGGCAGTGATGTGCCCCACAGTAAGGCACAGCACCAGGGACCCCAGAGCATCCCTGGAGAGCTGCTCTGTCACTCATACAGGGGTTTGCAATGGAGAATGAACTGGGCCACAGCTACCAGCAGTGATAAATGCAGTGAGAACCACGGCTGCTGCAGCCTTCTTCCATTTTTAATTAGCTTTGTGCCCAGCTTTTAAAAGGCTGAAACCAAAACTGGTCACAATATCCCAGATTACTCTTACCACCAGCTTTTACAGAAGAGAAATTCCTTCCTGACATCACTGTAACACACACACATATGGCTGTTCAGACATGCTTCAGCACTGCCTGTCCAATGATTCAGATCCTTTTCAGGCTGGAATCTCTTCATTCTTGCTGCCTGAAAACTCTATGGTCTGGCACTTTTTCTTTATTTGCTGCTCTATCAGCCTATGCTGTCTGCCCATTCTACCTGTGTTTTGTTTCCAAGTACTCAGTTAATAGAACTGCACACGTTAGTTGGAATGCCTTACACTCACTTCAGGTGCCTCAACTCTCACAGAGTACAGCTGTCAGGTGGGATGAGGTTTTGGAGAACATAAGTGTTAGAGCTTAGGGCAGCAAACATTCCTTCTGAAAATCAACAGAAGATTCAGCCTTAAACCCTGGAACTGCTCTGGCTGCAGGTCAGTTTCAGCTGCCACGATGACGCAGTGCAGCAGTCCTGTCCTCCTGCTGCCCCGTTCCAGTGCCCCCATTTACACGGTGTCACAGGGCCAGCAGCCTGAGAGACACCTCAGGCCCTCGGAGCAACAGCAGCCACCAGGGAAGTGGCAGAGCAGCCAGACCGGGGCAGATCAGGATACGTGGCAAAACTGTCAGGGTGAGCTGTCCCTGCAGGGTACAGGGGACCCTCCCACCACCAGCACTCTTCCCATGCGGGTGCAGGTGAGGAGCTGGCTGTGCCAGGGCTGCAATTCCCGACGCTGGTCAGCCTGTGGATCTGGGATGTGGGGTGACCAGCTGGGCTGTGGGTCAGTCACACCGGGGGGCAAGCAAGCTGCGGCCAGCCGGGCCAAGGGGCACCAGGCCATGGGACAGGCAGGGCGTGGTCAGTCAGGCGCTGGGGTGACCAGCTGCGGTCAGTCCCCCGGGCCGCGGCCCGGTTCGTGTCAGTCCGCAGGGCTGCCCGGCCGCGGGGCTGGCGGGGCTCCCGGCGGCCGGGCCCAGCTCCCAGCTCCCAGCCCGGGGCCCGGGCCGGCGTCACTCGTGGGCCACGCGCTCCAGCGCCACGTAGAAGCTGTCCTTGTCGTCCAGGCAGTGCCAGCCGATGGGCCCCGCCTCGCAGTCGGCGCACACCAGGAACTTGACGTTGCCCACGTCGCGGGTGAATCCGACGTTCTCGAAGGAGAACATGTCGCGCACCAGCCAGTGCTCCCGCAGCACGTCCCCGCCGCCTCCCGCCGCCGCCGCCGCCGCCGCCTTCTTCCTCATGGCGGGCAGGAGGAGCTGCGGAGACACGGGGCCGTCACCGCCCGG
>VZTE01005261.1:230469-259182 GCA_013397775.1 Eulacestoma nigropectus | reverse complement strand
CGGCGGGCGAAGGTGGCGGCGCCGGGCAGCAGCACCCGGGAGCCGCAGCGCTGGCACAGCACCGCCCGCAGGTTGCGGCCCTGCGCGCACACGAGCCCGGCCGAGCCCGGCGCGGCGGCGGGAGGAGGAGGAGGGGGGGAGGGAGGAGGCGCCGCCGGCTCCATCTCCGCGCAGGGCGCCGCCATGGCGAGGGGCGGGGTCGGCGTCGTGACGTCAGTGGTCGCGGCGGTGACGTCATTGCAATGACCCCGCCCCGCTCCGCACCGCCGGGAGCGGCCGCGGCTGCGAATCGTCCCGGGATCGTGCGGGGCTGGCACGGCGTGCCCGGAGAGCCTCTGGCTGCCCCTGCATCCCCGGAGGGGTCCAGGGCCAGGCTGGACGGGGCTTGGAGCAGCCAGGGATAGGGGAAGGGGTCCCTGCCATGGCAGAGGGCATGAGATCAGCTTTAAGGTCCTTCCCACCCAAACCAGTGTGGGATTTTCTGGCCCCCCAGGGATCCCGGACTGGCAGCAGTTGGCAGTGCGGTCGTGGGCCTGCCCGCAAGGACCATCAGGGACAGTCACTTCGCAGGCGTGGGAGTCTGGAGATGCTTGAATTCGTCACAGCGGTTGGAGAAGGAGCTCAGTTGATGCTGGACAAAGGGAAACCATCTCCCTTCAAAGTCTCCATCAGTGGAGATATTCCAGAACCGTCTGGAGGCAATCCTGTGCCACGTGCTCCGGGATGGCCCTGCCTGAGCGGGGAGGTGGGACCAGATGAGCCGCTGTGGTCCCTTCCAACCGGACCCATTCTGGGATTCTGTGAAGCTGCAGCACATCTTTGCATGTGGTGACTGCATCAACATTTGAGAGTGCCTGGGCTACTCTAACACAGCAGCTCTCTTGGCTGCTTGGTACAGAGAGAGCCCCCTCAAAATGGGGAGGACAGAGTGCACTGAAAGGGGCGAGGGGCTGACATTGGGAGCGATGTGTTTTCCTGAAGAGGAAAGCAGAGATCAGCTTGACCCCACAGAGCCTGGGGAGAGCAGGAGGCAGTGCCAGTGCTCACAGGCAGCAGTGCTGGGGACGAGGTCCTGGGGCCCAGGTGCCTCTGCTGCTCCTCACTGAGCATCTTTGAGCCGCTGTGGCTGTGTGCTGGTCTGGGCTGCTGCTAACGGCCCTCTGTTAGTGTGGGAAAGATTGAAAGAGGCCTTTTGATTGAGCCACTGCTTCTTTAGAGGGTAAGCCAGATCCCAGAAGAGCCCTGATTTGGTGTAAATATGCCCCATCCTCCTGCTGCCTCACTGTCTCCTGACTGTCTGCTGCCAGGAACTCTCAGGAGAAGCCAGAAATGGGAACTGATATTTGAGGTGCTAAATAAAGGGGTAGGATTTCATCAGCAATCCAGCTGCTCACCTCAGGCCCCAGCCCTGGGCAATCCTGACACGAGCTGGGGTGTGAGTGTAGCTGGGAGACATCACCCCACTCTCCTGTGACCTGTGCAGGTGTTTCTAAGGCAGGGGCAGCGTTTGGGGCACTGGAGCTCCTGAGCCCTGTCTGGGTGTATGTGGGGAGCCAGAGCAGGGCTTGAGAGGGGAGCGGTGCATGAGGGAGGTGTGGAGCTCAGCAGCACCCACTGAGCACAGCCCTGGGGCAGCCGCTGCGCAGAGCCAGGCACAAACCAGCCACAGGAAGGTGACAGGATTCAGTTCTGTCCCACAGCCAGAGCCACCTGTCCAGGGGCTCAGGGAGGTCACAGAATCTCCGTGCTTGGAGATACTCTGGACTCAACAGCACCTGATCCAAACTGGATCTCCTCCGGGCAGGGTTACGGACCACCAGGTTGCCCTTCCCAACTACAATTGTTCTTGGATTCTGTGAGTTCTTTCCTGCTCATGTCGGTGCCAACACCGCTTTTAGAAAAACACCCCAGAACATTCCTGGGAATCCAAATCCATCCCTGACCCAGGACCTGACTCCAGCTGCCCCAGAGGCACCCAAGCAGGGACAGTCCACTTCAGTGTCACTTCTTTCTCTGCAGAGCTTCGGAGCCTCCCCATGGGTCACTCCTGCTCCCAGACCAGCCAGGAAAGCTCTGCTCTGCCCACGTATTTGCTTTGCAGGAGGGTCAGTGGGGGAGGCCTTTCCCTCCCAATCTGACTGTAGCACGACATGAAGCGACACATTTGTAGGGCTTCTGCCTGGTTGTGCCAAGTGTGCACATCCTCATTTTGGTGGTAACACAGCCTGTGAGGAGCGAGATCCCAGCCAGACGGGGGGAGAGGAAGGTGAGGCCTCTGCCTGCCCCGGGGAGGCTCGTGCAGGATGCGAGTCCACAGCTGCCAGTGCTGCCTCCGCTCTCACCTCATCACATCAACGTGAGATGGGGCCCTTCTGGCGAGATCCAGAGCCCATAAACCCCGAGTGGCACAACACCACTCTGGTGTCCCCAGCTCGTGGCCCAAGGCTGCTGGGCTGGGCTGGTTGGTCAGGGCTGGTGGCTGGAGTGGTGTCCCTCATTGTTACAGTCCTTGTGAACAATTCAAGAGATAAACAAAAGCCCGCTAACAGGATCTTTGGCCAGTTCTTAAGTCTTGGGTGAGAGCTGTCTTGTGTTGAAAACTCACTCTTAATTCTGCCTTCTAGCATTTTCTGCTGGATTATTCATGAAGCAAAGCTTCACTCTTACTGGCCAGGGAGAATCAGTACCAGCTTCTTCCCAAGCAGAACATTTTGTCCCTTTGTTTTGCTTTCAGCAGGAGCCTGTACATTTTCTCATCTCCAGCACCAACACCAAACATTTTTAGGATTTATATTGTGCCTCCCTGGAAACACCAGTTCCTCTTCAAACCCTTCAGTACATCCTGTCCTGGAAAGACAGGGATGGGTCTCCTGGCCATTCTCATGGGGTCACATCCTGCTGTGACCCAGTTCTGATGCTGCCGCTTCAATCTGCCCAACTGCTGAGTTTCTGCCCGGCCACACACTGGACATGTCACTTTTGGAGCTGAATCCCCCTGAGCCCTTTGCAGGAGAGCAGGGCTGGTCAGGGAAGGGAGAGGAGCTACTGACAGCTCCAGGGTCAGTATCAGAGCCTGGAAACTCCCCCTGCACTGCCTATCTCCCTGCAGGTGTCAGAGAGGCACAGGTAGGACAGATCCATGTATGGGACCAGTGAGTACTTCCTTGTGAGTACTGCACTCCCCAAACGGGGCCTGTCCCCTTGTTTGCTTCCCCATTTCTTGCTGGCTAAAGACTGATGGAGCAGTTTGGGGGACAGGTGCCAGGAGAAGCTATTGAACATCTGGAGTGAGTGGTGAGCTGTTCATGGGGGGACCAGGTAGTGGGGAGAGGATTCGGAGCCATCAAAGGCTGCTGGGGCAGGATACTGCAGTTTGCCCTGAAATCAGCAGAATCTGTGTTTTGCATATGGACAGATGAATTAATGCTGGGCTCCATTCGTCCCACACGCCCATGGCGGACAAAGGAGCTGTAATTTTTTGCAACTGCAGCTCTACTGTAACAGTATTAGAATTATGGAATTGTTCAATTTGGAAAAGGCCTCTAAGATCATTGAGTCCAACCATTGCCCCAGCACTGCTACATTCACCACTAACCCATGTCCCCAGGTGCCACATCCACATGTCTTTTGAGCATTTCCAGGGATGGTGACTCCACCACTGCCCTCAGTGGCTGTGCCAGGGCCTGACCACCCCTTCAGGGAAGAAATTTTCCCCAATATCCAACCTGAACCTTCCCTGGCACAGCTTGAGGCCATTTCCTCTCATCCTGTCCCTATTCCCTGGGAGCGGAGCCCAACTCCCCCCGGCTGCCCCCTCCTGTCAGGGAGTTGTGCAGAGCCACAAGGTCCCCCCGAGCCTCCTTTTCTCCAGGCTGAGCCCCCTCAGCTCCCTCAGTTGCTCCTTGTGCTCCAGCCCCTTCCCCAGCTCCCTTCCCTTCTCTGGACACGCTCCAGCCCCTCCACGAGCGTCTCAAGACTGCCCCCAGGATTGCAGGTGTGACCTCGGCAGCACAGATGGTCACCGGTCCTGCTGGTCACACCATGGCTGGCACAAGCAGGGTGTCATTGGCCTTCTTGGCCACCTGGGCACACCTGGGCTCATGTTTAGCCCCTGATGATTCATTATTGCTGTTGACTGTAATCACAGTCTTTTCCTCCTCTCTGCTGCCACGCTCTTCTCCAACAGACCTTGCAACAAATTCCCTCATTAGGGAGTCCTCCAGGCCTGGCTGGTCTCTGTGCCACAGATCTCACAGCTGGAGCAGCTGTTTTTCACTACTGGGCTGAAGCTGCAGGGCAGAGACACCTGAGGGTGGCTGCCTGGTCTAACAGAGGGTTTGCACAAACCCTTCACACAGCAGTTAGACAAACGTCTGGAAGGTAGAGAACAGAAGCTAAACTCCTGCTGGCTCAGGAAATATTTTAATTCTTTATACTTTCATTAAAAAATAAACATAGGAAACAAAACCACAGAACACTTGTGTGATAGAAACAAACGCAGAAGGTCAGAGCATTGGCTGAAAGTGCATAATTAGGTCATGCTACCATGTCCCTGATCCCACCCTGTCCCCAAGCAAGGAGTCAGCAGGAAGCTCAACGAGCAGCACTACAAGGAGCCCAGGCACTGTGGGGCCAAGCTGATGGCAGAGGGGAGCCCGTGCTCCCAGGAACGCAGCGAGGCAGAACATGCTGAGCAGGGAGTGCTCCGTGAGCTGGTGTGAGCCACTGATGGAGCCTCACCTGGGCTCGTGGGGCAGGCCAGGGATAGCAAGTGCCATGAGATGTGGAGTTATGAGACAGGGGAATAAAGAGCTGAGAACAAAGGGCAAAACGGAATCCTGGATGGCACTCTGGAACAGCCCTGGAAGCAGAAATATCCTAGATAAAAGGAAAACCAACACAATGAACTTGAGTGAAAGGCTGCCTTGGGTGCGCCGGACTCGGGCCTGTCTGGGGACAAACCCCAGTGTGCACCAGCAGGACCTTGGTGGGCAGCAGCCACTGTGTCCCTGCTCTCCTGGCCTCAGCTCAGGTGACCTCCTCACAGGGTGGGGCACAGGCACGGCCGCAGCACAGCCAAGCTCCCGGTGCCACACATCGTTTGCAGCTGGAGCTGTCAAGCTTTTTGAGGACACACGATGTGATGAACCTTGCTGAGCACCTGATCAAGAGCACAAACGCTGCAGACGCTTCTGTGGCGGGCAACGAGCTCCTCCCCTGCCCTCTGCCCCTGTGGCCTCAGGCTCTGTGTCTCAGTAGTTGACAGCTTTAACCTGCGACTCCTTTTGTGTGCAGCCCTGCGAGGACCCTGCAGACGCAGTGACAGTGCAGGCCCCCCTCACACACACTCGCCCAACCTGGCTCTGCGCCCACGCGCGCTCGAGGAGCACGTCTGAACATTCAGTATGTACACGATGATTTGAAGCTGGAACATAAGAGCAGCTGGATTCACCCTCACGCATCCACGTGGCTGAGAGCGACCCGAGGACCCGCGGAGTCCTGCGGTGGCTGAAGAGGTGACCCAGTGGTATGTACATGTCCTTGTGAGGGGTCATCAGGCTGGCTGAGACCAGGCTGGGGCAACTCTGCTCTGCCCACAGACTGAGCCACAGGAACAGCAGAGAGTGCAGCTTCTCCTGACCCATTCACCCCCTTCCCTCAGCTTCCCACAGAGCCCTTGATTTCAAATGACTGCTGAGATCACACAGTTATGCACATGCTCTAGTCACAAGCAGCACAGAAAGCTGCTGTTCTGGTGCCTATTCCCACAGCATCCACAACTCTCAAGAACAGTCACTGCAAATCATTTGGGACTCTTCCTCCGGCCGAGACTTTTTAGAATATTTTTCTTTGTGAGCTCCCTCCTGATCACTTCTCCCGAAGGACGCAGACTCCTGCGTCGCAGCGTTGCATCCCCAGGGAGGTGACCACTTCCCAGCTGTCAATGATGGGATCGTAGCACTCGATGCTGCTCAGCAGTGAGTTGCCATCGTATCTGCCAGGACAGAAAGTTACAAATGAAGGACGGTGCTGGAGGAAGAGGCTGAGGCATTCAGAGCTCTTCCCGGGAGGCTGGACAGCTGCATACAGCAGGAATAGCCCAAATTATAACCCTGCATCAGGCTGCCATGGCTGTCTGCTGCCGCTCTCCCGCCTGCCTGGGCCCCGGACCTTCGTGCTGCCTGTTTTGGTTGGGCACGGTGACCATGTGGGTGTCTCTCTCACAGAGGAGAGGCCCCGTGGAAGGGGCAGCAGCTGTGTCCCCTCAGGTGACTTGCTCAGCACCCAGAGCTGCAGGACCCCGTGGGCTTACCCGGCGATGGCGTAGAGCCGGCCCCGCAGCACCGTGGCCCCCACGTAGCAGCGTGGCGTGGTCATGCTCGTCACCGTGGTCCAGGAGTCGGTGCGGATGTTGTAGGCTTCCACCGAGGAGAGGTGCGCCGTGCCATCGAACCCACCCACCACGTAAATGTGGTCATTGAGCAGAGCCACGCCAGCCCCTGCGGAGAGGAGGTGGCACAGTCACTCCCACGAGTGACACTGGCAGCACCGGGCTTGCTGTTACAAGGCTGAACAGGTCAATTCCTCACTCTTCACAGGACATTTTTTATGCTCGTATCTCTCCCAAAAGAGCTGATAACCATGTGTTCTGTTGTTGTTGTCTCCAATATGATACATGAAAACATGTCACTCCACTAAACACTGCTGACTCTGTGCCATGGGGGGCCTAGGCAGCACCTGGTTTACCTGGGCTGACACCTGACCACAGGGGTGTGAGCAGAGCAGCACCAGGTCCACTGTGCTGGCAGGCAGCTGGCTGGGACTGTCAGCACAGAGACAGGTTCCTCTGGTGTTTCTGACTCCCAGGTGTTACCCAGCTCCTGGCTGTAGCCTGGAGAGTAGCTGCACACTGCTCCATGCAAAGCTGGAGGAGGGATTTCCCTGACATTACTCCTCCAGAAGACAGGGAAATGAAAACTGGTTTCTACGCTGTCGCAGAGGCGGCTGGAGCAGCTGCCTGAACAGCTGTTCTCACAGTGCAGGCAGACAATAACATGCTGGGAACTTATGAAACCAGCAGCAAACAACCCCCCGCCAGCCCTGGTTCCTCCTTGGCAGCCCCCTCAGGTACAGCACTGGAGGACACTGCGACATTACCACGCATTCGGTGGCCTCAGGGGCTCCTGCACCTGGGAACAGAGTTGGCCCTGTCAGGCTGTCACCACCAACATGGAACTACTGCACTAATGAATATCCTGAAGGGAACGAGCCAGCTACCCTGCAGTTCTGGGGCATGGATCTGTTTCTTTACAAACACGGTATAAGAGACTTTCTGTTCCACTAAACGCATCCTCGCTTTCCCTGTCTGTCCCTGCTGAGGGCACCCAAACAGCTGGGAATGGCCAGGCTGGCCCAGTGGGCTCTCCAGGAGCTTTGGCTGAAGAGACCAAACCAAGGCCTAATCAGGGAAATCGGGTCCAGCAATGCAATATGGCCAAGGTCTTCTGAAGGGTAGCCTCCCTCCAGAATCTGTCCTAAGAGGTGAAAAGAAACAAGGAGGAAATGATCTCTGTGAATAAAGCCAGGATTACTTTTAGTCCTGGTCTTGGAATTCAAAGACCTGCATGTGGATAACTCTTAGAGGGTTTTTTGGGGGAAAAAGAAGTCCTACAGGGTCCAAGGTCACCAGGACGGACTTAACTGACACCAGGATGAAGGCTGCAAGTACCTAAGCTATGAGTAGTTAGGGGTGTTAGTACCAGAGTGGCAGCACAAAAAATTGGGCAAAAAAAGGCCCTTGGGCACACCCATGTTTCAGATCTTGGTGCTCCAGGTCACAGTGCCAAGGAAGGAACCAGCTGAGCCAGTGCTGGGGTCAGGAGCCTCACCATGTTCCTGCTCGCTTGTGGCACCAAGGAGCTCATGCTGCAGCCAAGGCACTGCTACTAAAGCCTCCATCTCCTGTGGGGAGCACAGACCTGCGAAATGCCTACTGTAGAAAGCTTTTCCCTTGAACTCTGCTTTTGGTTCTGCTTGTCCAAAGTCAACCTTCTCTGGTGCCCAAAGCAGACCCCTTGGGGAAAGCCATCTGATCCCCAAGCTTCCTAGAGATTTGGGGATTGGTCTCACACGGTGCCTCTGACCTAGAAAAACTTGCAGATTTTATCCTGTGTTTTATATGTAGGGTCTTCCTGGATGTGGAAAGTGCCCAACTCCCAAATCAAATCAATTCTTGGCAGATAAACCCACACTTAACTTATTTATTCCTGTCGCAGGAATAAATATTTAGAGATTGGGGTTTTGGTGAATGCCACTGCAGGCACAAGAAAGCTGAAATGTTTTTGGAACAGAGCCCAGTTTTACTGAGTACTTGTCCCTAACCAGGAACACTGCACAGGGATCATATGGAGCAGTGCTACCCAGGCTGACTGTGAGGGGCAGTTATTGAAAGAAACAGAGAAAAACCAACTTCAGAAGGGATTTGGAAGAGGGTCTAAGCACGTAACTGTAAGCACTGGGAGCCACATAGGTGTGGAGGCACTGAGCAACCTGCTCGTGCACACACAGGCAGGGCCAGGGCAGCTCATCAGCACGGCTTGGAGGGCAGGGCAGGAGGCCTGAGGCACACTGCAAGAGCAGGAGGCCAACACACCTGGGCACACAGGAGCTACAGGAGCCCCACAGCAACTTGTCTGAGAAATGAAGGAGAGCTTAAACAGAAAGATACTCCAAAAGCAGGGTTTAAACTGTATTTTTGTCCTAGATACAACTGCCAACTTAAAGCTTGGATAGAACTCCAGGCAGAGAGAGAAGCGAAGAGTTGGTGGGGGATAACTATTGTGTGACTGCATCATTTGTGCAACCCAACTGCAGGGTGACACAGCTCTGGCAGTGCTGCTCTCTGCGCTCCTGCTGCCCTGGAGCAGGGCTCAGGTGAAGGAGCAGCCTGGCAGGGCACACCTGCCTTCACCATGTCCCGTGCAGCTGACGAGCACTGACCCAGTACTACGGTCAGTTTGTGCCTTGTGAGGTCTTTTCCATGCCAAGCACTGTTCCTAGTTTTGGAAGTCACACAGCATTTCCTCTCCCTCCCTGTAACCTACAACCCTGCCACTACATTCCTCTATACACACCTTGGCATGGCATGGAGACAGCAGGCATGTGAAAATCAGTATTTCACTTGGGAATACAACCCAGTGTGCTGTAAAATCACCCCTTCTCAAAGCCAAACCACCCACTGGGGCCAGAGCATCCTCCAGGGCAGCAGAACACACCAGCAGTGACTGCTCCCTCAGTGCAGCAGGAAAGGCACTGACCTCGAGGCACTGTGGGCTCTTACCTGAGCGCTTGGTGGCCATTGGAGTGACATTTGTCCAGTGCCCAGTGTGGGGGTCGTACCTCTCGACAGAATTCAGGATGTTCAGCCCATCGTAGCCTCCTGAAACAAAACACAGGAGCAATCATGGGGCTGATATGGGGAGAATGTTTTCTATGTAGAGAGCAGTGAGGTGCCTGGTGGGCCCTGAGCGCAGCGTGGCACTGCCATCAGCACAGCCCACCCTGGCAGGAGAGAGGATCCTGCAGCCAGCCCAGAGCCAGCTCTGCCCCCACACTGCACTGGGCCATGTGGGAGAGCATCACCTCCCCAAACCAGGCCAGCCCCACGGAGCTGCCTCTGAGCACACTGAGGCCACTGCTGGTGCAGCCCTGCAGATGTGCAGCTCCCAGGTCTGTGCTCAGGTCTGTGCTGCAGCCGCAGCTGCACGAGGCTGAGCAGTGTAGGCTGGGGATCTCTCAAGAGCTGTTTCACAAATGGATACTAAAAAATCTCTGTGCAGCCCCAGCAAAGGAGCAGTGTGCTGCCATCCACCCTGGGGGACAGCATGAGGAAGAGGAATTTGGGAGGGGAAAATGAAACCCATAAACCAGGTTGGTTTATGACCAGGTTCAAGGCCAGGTTGGGCAGGGCTTGGAGCAACCTGGGCTAGTGTGAGGTGTCCCTGCCCATGGCAGGGGGTGGAATGAGATGAAGGTCCATTCCAACCCAAACCATTCAGTGTTTCTATGAAACAAGTGCCTAAGATCTGTGCCTCCCCAGGAAGAGGACTGCAACAGATGTGGGTGCAACGCTGGGCCTGCCTTTTTTGGGGCCCAGAAGGTGACCCACAGAACAAGCTTCTGAGTGCTTTGTCCTCTGGAAATCTCACTGTATTCACAGCTGTTGTGGTGCTCTGAAACTGAAATGAGTGCTACAGGAAGAAGCTGGAGAACAGACAGCTCAGGATACATTTCTGGATCACTACAGCCACCATTGCTTTGTGTGGTGCAGGTGCACCCTCTGTCCTGTGGCTACCTGCTTCATCTTGGCATTTAGACACTGCCCAGGCCACACAAAGCACTGCTTATCCTCCACACTTCAGCCATCCCTCAAATGCAGTGTGTGTAAATTGTGTGTAATTTGCAGTGTGCAGCATTTCCTGCAGGGATATGGCAGCTGCAGTCCAAGCCACTGTGATGGGAACAGTGAGGTCAGGCTGCTCTCACTGACACAGCTGGGAGTGCCCAGGGAGGTTAAACTTCTTCTAACATGGATGTGACAGGCTGGTGCTGCTCAGGCAGCACCTGAATGGTCACCTGGGTAAAAAGGCAGGCTTTGCACAACTCCCAGAGGTGCCGAGTACCCACCGAGGCAGTAGATCACTCCATTGGCGACCACGAGCCCCGCTCCCTCCCGTGCTGTCTGCATGTCTCCCAGCATACTCCACTGGTCGATGTTGGGGTCGTAGCGCTCCATACTGGTGTGACGGCGGCTTCCATCGAACCCACCCGAAACGTAGATCATGTCTGCAACGACAGAGGTGGGACCCAGCGAGTCAACCATGCACATGGAGCATGAGGGCCCTCACACATGGAGCAAAGCTACAACATGGACTGCAAACCACAGAAAACAGACCTTGGTACACTGGGAGCCAAGACGAACCCAGGCTCCTCAGCCTGGCTCACAGGCCCAACATACAAACGCAAGTCCCGTCTGGCCCTTAAATCTGCTTCTTGCTGATGGATGAAAAAGAACACGCACATCCAGCTGTTTTTCTCATGCTGCGAAACACTGCCATGCCCAAGCCCAAACCCAAACTCTGCCCGTGACGAGCCTCATGTCAGTACCTCCCCAAAGTCCTCACTCCTTCCCTGCACATGTTCCAGTCTCTCCAGCACCGGATGGCCACAGCTGTACTTGGTGTCCTGTGCTCAGTGTTGCCCAACACTGTCACCACCCTCAGAGCTACCCACTCCATAATCTCTCAGAGCCCCTTTCCCCCAGTTCACAGATATGTGCTGCAGGAATGCAGCGGAGGCAGAGCTCCTCTCAGGATATGTGGGCAAGTTTTCCATTTCTGCATCCCAGTGATGAGAAGGCAGAATCTCAGGCTCCCCTCCTCCCCTAGAGCCAGCCCACTCTTCACATACCAGCTCACGGCATCTCAGGCCAGAGCTGAACAGGCTGTTCTGCCCTGGCAGTGACCAGGACGTACCTCCAAGGGTTGTGGCTCCCGCCAGCCCTCGCCGCACGTTCATGGGAGCCACGGAGTACCAGATGCCATCCTCATCCGATGTGTAATCCAGGCACTCCACGGAGCTGAGCCGGGAGCGCCCGTCGTAGCCCCCGATGACATAGATGCGGTCATGGAGGGACACTGTGGCCACGTATCGCCGCTTCCGCGTGATGCTCTGAGACAGCAGAGCAACACGAAGGTCAAAGAGAGGAAACAACACTGGGCATGGAGACCAACCACTGTGCTTCCACCCTCTTCTGCTGCTCCTTTGGGAAACGGCCCACTGTCCCAGAGCAGGCAGCACTATGGATTTAAAGGACACAGCCTGAGTGACTGTGTCTGCCTCTCTCTGCCATGCTCTCTTCTCAGGACCATGTCTCTCTGCACTCAAATATTTCACACTAAATGTAATTTATCCTGTGCTGCTGCATAATCTTTGATGCATTTGGTATGTTTTGTTAGCCTCCCACTGGCTCCTGCAGACACTGGTAATGGGAAAAAGTGGGCAATAAATGATGAAGCTTATAGCCTCCAAAAAGGATCAGAATTTTGGAACATCAGGTGATACTGAGTCTGCCCTGACTGGTGATATTAAAAGAAGAGGCAGTTCTCCACCATTTCACACAGATAAAGGGGATTTTAATTTGGGTAAAAATACTCCCCAGTGCAGGAATTGTCTATTCTCGTTATGCTCCAAAACACTGCAAGCAGCGGGATCATGCAGCAGCCTGAAGACTGCACTGACTACACTGTTCCTATTGACATCCCAATTATCATCACTAACCTTAAAGCTTAACACCCCTTCACTAAGAAACATGATAGTTCTCACTCCCACAACCAAGATGTGGGTCTCTGCAGGCTCAGCTGATCAGGTCTATGACAACAACCCCCTCTCCCTCAGTCACTCTGCAAACTGAAGTGGTTTCAGCATTCACCATGTAAATATCTGAAGGATTTCTGTCAGAAATCCTCAGCAGATTGCACAGGACAGCCCAAGGAGACTGTTATCCAGCTGGTGCCACAGGATCAGTGTTTGCTCACAGCCTGGTCAGCCCAGTGGTGGTCAGAACCAGTCCCTTACCGGCAGGAAACTCCACTCCTGGGTCTTGGGGTCGTATTTCTCCACCACATCAATGGGGGACTGCTGGCTGCCAAAGCCGCCGATCACGAGCAGCACTTCGTTAGCTCCTGAAGCACAGAGGGACAGCAAAGCCAAGTCAATCCCTTCACAACCAAAGGGTCACCTCAGGGGAACAACGTGAAGAAACTCTGAGCCTTCTCTGGCGCAAAGCTGCCTCTAAATCCCTGTTTTCGTCTTGGCTCTGGAGAAGGGACCTAACCTGGCTCAGGCACTCACACTCCCTCTATGCTCAGCAAGGAAAAAAAGGGAGAAACTCTTCAGAGCATGTGGCAGATGATTGACTGAGGTGTTAGGAGCTGGCTGCTGGAGGGCTGTTTCTCCTAACATCAGAGGCACTTTGAGAAGACAAGCGGCCTCAGACAGGTGCTGAAGTTTGCTCCTTTATAGCTCCTTTTGTATTCTTCCCACTGTTTTTCCCAAACCTCTCACCACCCCATAGAATCTGGAGGAGAATGGCTGCTTCCCTGCAGCCTCCTCACAACACAAGGTCTCCTCTTGGTTGCAAGTGACATCCAGACCTGATTTAGGGGACTTTGTTCACCATGTAACTGAGAAACAAGTCAGGCTGTCTTAGAAAACTATTAAATATTTTCCCAGGAATTGTCTCTTAAATCTTGTGTGTTTTATTTCAAAATTGCTGTCCCTCTACTTTCCTTTCTCTGAGATGGTCTCTGAAATTTTCTTATTTCCTCCATGACTGTTAAATAACAGCTGTGACCTGGAGAATTGTAACTTCCCCTGTAAACACTGCCTGGAAGCAGGCTTCTGTTTCAGGTTTAGAACAGCTCAGCATCCCCTGGACTCCTTGGGCCCTTCCTGGAACAGGGAGTTTATCACTAGAATTTAGGACTGTCTGCTTTTCATTGCAGAAGGACTGAACACCAAGCAACAAACATTTAACAAGACTTTGTCTGCCACAAAGCAGAAAAGCTGCCACCTCAGATGAAGAATAATATAAAAAATAACTGGGAAGGATTCACAAGAGCTCCAACATCTTGGAAAGCCTCCTTTCCTGTAAGATAGAGAAAAGTGCCATCACTTCAGTTCCTTGCATGCAAAGTTAATACACGACTTGATCACACTTTATAAGTGACACACTGATGATATCAGATGGTGTGGAATCAATTAAAAGAGCTAGGGCTGAATCCAAAGGATGAACCTCAGCAATAATGTGCAGTTTTAACCCGGACAATTAGACAATAAAACAGTTTTTTAATGTCTTTTTTATCAGGTGAACTATTTCAACTAAGAATAAAATGAAATGTGTTTTTCTAAAATCATAGAATCACAAAATGGTTTGGGTTGGAAGAGACTTTAAAGCTCATGTCATTCCACCCCCTGCCATGGCCAGAGACAGCTTCCACTGTCCCAGGCTGCTCCAGGCCCTGTCCAGCCTGGCCTTGGACACTTCCAGGGATGGGGCAGCCACAGCTTCTCTGGGCACCCTGTGCCAGGGCCTCAGCACCCTTAAGGAGGAGAATTTCTTCCCCAAAGTTCCCCTGTGTGAAACCATTCCCCATTGTCCCATTGCTACAGTTTGTTATGACGAGTCCCTCTCTGGCTTCCTTGTAGGCCCCTTCAGATACAGGAAGGCTGATGCCAAGTGACAGGCTGAGCTGAAGTGCAGGTCTTTGAAACTGGCATAGGAATTCTCACAAAATGCGCTGAGGCCTGGACTATGCAGGAGCAGCATAACATTCCCTTCAGGCCAGAAAAGTTTTATCAGTATGTCTCTGACAAACCTAATCTGCCCTCCTCCTTTTGTGGTTAAACTGCTTTCTGTCCCCTAAAACAGGCCACGAGGGGATTTTGGGGTCTCTCTCCACCACACCTGGAGCAGCACTGGAGAAGACACAAGGAAGATTCCTTGCAGAGACAGTGGTCCATGCTGGCACTGATGGCAGTGCCCTGGGAGTGCACCAGGATACAGGCACGGCACAGACAGTCTGACAGAAGAAGCCAGTAAAATACTTTTCCTTCTTCTGTAGGTCATTCCTACATTTACATGTTGCTCTTGAGTGCTCACAGCCTTAAGATAAGCCTTTTCTGAACAATTCAGTGACCGTGCTTGGTAGGGGTTACTGAAATAAAGGAAGATATCATCATTTATTTACCTTAACAAGGCTAGGGAGAAAAAAAAAAAAGCACCTCTGAAGGGAAGAGGGACATCTCCATCTCCCTCCTTGCACTTTCCCCTGTTCAATTCGCTGTGGAAACTTGCTGTCACTGTAAGGCAGCTGTCACTCACCTCACAGCTCTATTCTGGACTCTGATACCTGCCTCTTCAGACAGGAAGAAACTCTTCCCACAGTTCTTGGACAGCTGCATGCTGGGACAACTGTATCTGCAGGCACCAGCAACTCAGGAAACTGGTTTTAAGGCCACAGAAGGGGCCTGGGATTAAAAGCAATCAACTGGTCCCCACACTGGCACTAAGCAATTGTGCTCTGTAAAAGAGGCACTCTGTCCTTTGCTCCAGTCCCCTCTCTGTCCCGCTGGGGACCATGGGATGACAAGTTACTGCTGTGAAGAGTACACAATTATACAACACAATTACAAGGCACTAGACAAGGTGTCTGACACACCACCTGCCAGTGCCTCGGCCCCTCTCAGTGTCCTTTCCCCTGCTGCTCACCCAGACGTGCTCGTGTCCTGGGTCCTTGCATCTGGCTCCGGAGCTCGGGCCGAAGGTGGAATTTCTTGGCTTCGTCTACGAGGTCTCTGCACTGCAGGCTGCAGCGTATAAAAGGCTGGGGAGAAACATGAGTCACTGGTACATGCAGTATATTTTAAGAAACCTCAGAAGAACCGTCCTAAAGCCAACTCTTATCAGCTCAGACAGCATGTAAAGGACTTGTGTGCACGCTGCACTGTCCTGGTGGAGACACGGCATGCAGAGAAATGCAAAGGCAACTGAAGACCAGACTGCAGCTGAGAAGATACAGCTCCATTCTCACAGTCTGGCACTGAAGGTTCCTTAAGCAAAATGGCTGCATTGGAACACTACAGAAAAGTCACTTCTGCTCCATTTAAGCCAGCAGAAGTATGACTAGGAAGGGGAACTGGCAGTGAAACCACACTTGATCTGCCCCACATAACTCATCCTGCACGTGCCATTGGTGAAGAGACAGGGAGCACAGCCCAGTGAAGCTGTTTAGCTGATCTATTGCCCTGATCCCTGTGCACGTGGAACACGGAGTTGTGAAGAGGCAAGAGAAGCACTGAGGTCTTGTTGAAGTGTGAGGGGCACCCAAGGACAGCCTCATCTCCTTGCACAATGCTGTGTAATTCCCTTCCCTAGCTGAGGGCCTGGACCAGCCTCCCTTCAGCTCAGTGCTCATTTCCCCTTGGGTGTTTGGTGTACATGCTGCTTCAGTAAGTGCAGATTTACTTTTACAGGTTCCTGGTATCTGTGTGAAACAGCCACATGGGGCCAACGCTCCACTCTCCACACCACCCCAAGCTGAGGATGTGCCACCAGTGTGTGGCACTGCCAGTCTGGACAGGTCACCCTGCACATTCACTCTGAGAGCTGAGGGCTGTACACGCTCTGTCTCAGGCTGGATTTGGAACAGATCTCTTTGTTTTGATACCAGTCCCTTTTCCATTAGCTTCAATTTCAGTTTGAAGTGGACCATGACAATCTGCCTGAACACCCTTTAGCTCTGGCACAGTCTAACACAACAGCCCATTAGGTTGTCCTGATTTAATAACATCCATGATCTATCACATCTGAGATGACTGTTGCTAAACCAGCCTTTTCCTGATGTTTGTCATTCACCATTCAGCACCTGTCAGGAGACAAGGGCTAGTAACCCTTGAGTACATCCTATCACCATCTAACCTGAAGGCTGGTTTGACCTTCTCTGGGCCTTACTTTGAAATCTTGCCTGGGGTCAGCATCACCTCCTGTCTGGAATTAAACTTGCACTGAAAAGCTTAATTATCTCTTTGCATCATCCCCATTTTGGGTTGCCTCTGCAGCATTCCAGAACACAAAGCAGCAGTGTTAGCCATGGCTCTTGGCCATGTGTTGGTCCTGGACCCACACAGCTCTTGTCTTTCTCACTCAGAGGTACTTGCTGGCCATCTGCATCTCAGACACCTTCTGAGGAGCCATGACCTCCCGGAGATCAATGCCAGCAATCTTCAGCCTGGGGAAGGGGACCTGCCAGTGCTTAGGAATGAAGGCAGAAAGCACTTGTTGGAGACTGTAACAGATGACAACAGAAAGGTGCAGTGGATATCTGCAGAGACAGCTGACTAATGGCTCTGGAGAGGGCACCCTGCGGCTCCAGAGCAGGATGCTGTGACTGCTGGCACAGCAAACCACTGCTCAGTGTGATGGCGGCACCGCGGCTGAGCAGGGACAGCTCCACAGTGTCACCATCAAACAGCAGCAGCAGAGAAGAGCTTTGAATACGTTCTGTGGGACGGCAGAGCCCAGCCAGGAGCACGCAGTGACCGCCGGGCCCCGCCGTACCTCGGTGTCGATGACATCAGTGATGTAGCGGGGGGTGAGCAGCGGCATCCGCACGTACTGCAGCAGCTCCGGCAGCGACGCCTCACGCTCCTTCTTCGAGTGCTTCACCCAGTTTATAACCGCCTCAAACACCGGCTCCTCAGAGTCCACCTGCAAAGAGGAGGCACATCCTGATCAGGTGGCAGGATAACATTGGAGCTACTGCCATGGAGCACACAACGTCCAGGCTGTTGGCACTGCTTCACAGCGAGCAAGGGAGCAGGACACTTCAGCTACAAGTCTCTTAGGGAAATTCCCGTAAGCACAGTTAAATTCCCTCACTTCCTTTTCCTTAAACTTGCATTTTTTTTTCCCCTGCAGGTGAGATCAACAGTGGGCAGTCCAAGTCCCAGAGCAGTGAGTGCTACAGTGCGGAGCAGAGCCCGGAGCTGGGAGCTCCATCCACTGACCAGTGGGAACTCGCAGGACAGCTCCCCCAATTCTCTGTGGAGCAGGAGCTGTGGTCCTGCAAAATTCAAAGTGCCATCATAGAGATGATCAGAATCATGTTTCCTTTGCACAGCGAAGTGTCTGGCTTAGACCCTGGCAGCCCCGTGCCCATGCACTGCCCCTCAGACACTCCAGCCAGAGCAGGTACATTTAAGATATCTTTTTATTTCAACCCACCTTTTAAAAACTACAAAGGATTTCAGAGTGGAGAACCTCAGGGCATGAACGTTACTGTTTATTTCTACCGTTTATTTTATTTTATCGCTAGTTTATTTCTCCATCTCTGGTCTCCATTTAGGACTGGCACATGCTGGTGCTTACACCAGTTCTGGAGATTACACTGACTAAACCATCCAAATGTGATACTGTTAGAGAACCACAGGTGCTTTGGACATCTATGAAAACCAAAAGCAAAAGAATTGTAAAAATCTCAGTTACATATTACTTAAGACTTCGTTTTCTTTTTGCACATCTAGCAGATCATCCAACGTAAAAGGAAATCAGACATGAATTTATTATCACAAAGTCTGTTAACTGAGACTAAACATGAAGATAAAAGAAGAGCCTGTGATGAAAGGACCGAGCCTTCCCACCAGCCTAGGACTGGTCCCCTTTGAAGTCCAGTTTGAAGCTGTCAGGCAGAATGTTTTGAAGCAGGGAGCCACAGAGGTTAATCATGTAAGGCATTCTTTCTAAGCCATTGTTTTATATTTGTTACAGTGTAATTTGGAATGGCCTCCTTCTCTTGGAATTGCAGGGAAAGGACAATTAGACTTCGCAAAAGGAGAGCAGACTACTCTATTGTTTCCAATTTCCCCACCTCCTCTTTAAATGAAATAATCCTGCATTGATTTATTCCCTCCTGAACGGAATGTCCTCAGATATATTTAACAGTTTTATTGTTCATTAAATCATTTATGTTTTCTGATAAATGATGAGTAACATTAAATGCAGGATCACAGTGAGGACCTGTCACTGCACTTCTTGAGCAGCCCAGAGATTTTCTGAGGGTGTTCCCTCAGCACACTCCTGATTCCATACAGCACCTCTGGGCTGGCACACCAGGAGAGAGACCAGCTCCTTATCCCAGACTGGTTTGGGTTGGAAGGGACCTTAAAGCCCATCCCATTCCACCCCCTGCCATGGGCAGGGACACCTTTCACCAGCCCAGGTTGCTCCAAGCCCCGTCCAGCCTGGTCTTGGACACTTCCAGGAATGGGGCAGCCACAGCTGCTCTGGGCAACCTGTGCCAGGGCCTCCCCACCCTCACAGGAAAGAATTTCTTCCCAACATCAAATCTAAATATCTCCTCTTTAGAACTGTTACCCCTTGTCCTTTCACTCTCTGCCCATGTAAAAGGTCACTCTTCCTCTTTTTTATAAGCACCTTTATAAGGTCTCCCTGGAGCTGTCTCTTCCCCAGGTAAACACCCTCGGTCTCCCAGCCTGGCTCCACAGCAGAGGGGCTCCAGCCCTCAGAGCATCTCCGTGGCCTCCTCTGGACCGGTTCTAACAGGTCCACATCTTTCTTGTGCTGAGAATCCCTGACCTGGACACAGTGTTCCAGGTGAGATCTCACAAGGACAGAGAAGAAGGGGAGAATCCCCTCCCCCTTGCCTTACTTGTCCCATATTCTTGAGGTACGACAGTGCATGCACAACACACTGCTGCAAGGTCTGAACCAGCCCTTCCAATCCACAAGGAATGCCACTTTGCCTGAGTGGATCATCCGAGAAGCTTGGCTGGGTCATTCTAAAGCTCCTCATTATTTCCTGCTCCCAGCCCAGAAGCTGCTCTCAGTATCATCACAACCCACAGGAGCTCAGCCCCTCACAGCACAAACACCAAACACACTCAGCCTTCTCCACTGCGGATCCCAGCTGGAGCTGGGTCCTTCACCACTGTCTCACACGCTCTTTCTCAAGCAGCCTCATTAACAAGAGAATGTTGCTGTGGCTGAAGACCACTTTCAAGCAATACATCAACAATTCTCCTCTGGCTACCCCTGTACTGGCTTTTCAGGAATCCTACCAAAGATATCCCATACATTGGTTTTCTTCCAAGCATTCCTGTTCCCCTGAACTCTGAGTAGTGATTGTTTCAAGCCTTTCAACTGCATTGAACATTAGCTCTCGACAAAATCCACCTCAATAAATAACCAGGCTCTCTCCTCATTACCAGGGAATGTTCAACTTATTCATAGAAAAGGTGGAAAAATGTATTTGACACGTTCCAGTCACATAGCACATCCTCCAGAAACTCACTGTCAGGGAACTAAACCTCCCTGTAACCCCTGCAGTCAGACCACCCTGCACCATCCCAAGGATTCCTTGTGCTGCTGATCAGCAGGCAAACAGAAGTTAAAGCTTGGGGGTATTTCTGAAATGCAGGCATTGAGACAACTTGTCTTCTCCAGGGGAAGGAGGGAATGAAGGGCCAGTAACTGCAGAGGGAACTAACTCACTGTGACTGACTTGCAAGAATCACTCGTGTGACAACAAATTCTTACAGAGAAGCTACAAGCTACTGATAAAATTCAGATTATAAACTAGCAAAAAAAAAAATGAAGACGCTTCTTGAAAATTAAATTTCAAATTCAGGAACTGTGTGAGAAGTCCACCCCAGGAGTATGGACTAATTACTGACTGGTTTCAATGTTTTATTTCAATGCTTTGCACAGTAATGGTACTTTTCAGGTTTTACCTGAATTTCATCACACTTGATGAGCTTTTCAACCTCTTCTTGATTTAAGAGGATAAACTCTTCATGCTGAACCACCTCTGGAAAATGTTTCTGGCTGAAGACCTCTGCAGCTTGCATTAGATCCACACAATTGTGTGTCTCAGCAAAATCCCGAATGCCCAAACAATTTGATGGATCCAGCTGGCTTTCTAGAAACTCACAGCAAGCTTGTTTCACACCTACGGAAAATTGGAGGGGTGAATGAGCACTGCATGCTTACTATCAATCCACTGCTTTGGCAAGTGCTTCAAAAAAGAAAGTTCTAAGCAATAATGAAAATCCAATTCAAATAACAAGGAAAAGTACTACAGAAACATACACACGCATGTATTGCTTTGGAGACTGTGAAGACACTTGGAGCAGCCAGACCACGTGCTTGGGCTGGTTTGAGCTCTGGCTGTTCTATTCCAATGAAAAAATTACATCAATCTGATACTAGGAAGACTCCAACGTGAGTTGTACTCAGCTTCATGGATTATAAACCACTAATGTGTCTGCTAGCGGATATGGTACCAGATTTCTAGGTCTATGATAACTTTTGGGTAAGTTGTCTGGGATTTGAGATAAATGTCCAGGACAGCTCCATAAGTGCATGTGCAGTGACAACAACCAGTCTGTTAGTGACCCAGACATACTGTGATGGCAGGTCAAATGACATCCAGGATTTGCTTATTATAATAATGTAAGTGAGCTGTAACATTTATGTGCTGTACAGCTCACAATTCCTCTTGGGAATACTCCTGCAGAAGTACAGTAGCCCAAAGCATGGAACCTGTTTTACCATTTTTTTTGGCACCCAAATCCGTTCCTCTACCAGCGAGACCACAGCGCATAAGAAAACTGAAGTTTGATATAACTACTTATAAATATCATTCCTCCCCCAATCTCTCTTCCATGCACAGAGGGTCAAACAAACCAAATCTCTAAACAGCAGCAATGGTGCAATTTGTGCTAATCCTTGAATTACCTTTCAGTTGAAGCAGACACGCCGCTGGCAGCAATTCTTGGACGTTTTCTACCGTCACATGCACAGTTTCTGTATATACAAAGTCCAGCAGGATTTCCATGGTGGATGCTGTCAGGCCCTGGATATCCACACAGGGTTTATCTTTCTCTGAGAGCTGTGAATTAAAAGGGAGACACAGCTTTATTTTTCATTAATGTGATCAGAAAGCCCACAACACTCAGCAGGTTTGAAAATAAGATCTTTCAGAGGTTTCAAGAGAGATTCGTCCTTTCTATTCTGGTGCTCACTGAAAGGATATGGGGAAGGAGGGAATTTCCCTACAGAACTCACTTACAGGATGAGTAAGAGACAAAAGTTCTTTATGGATCAAAAGGACAGTCACACTGCACAGTAAAACCTGTGAGCTGAGATCTGAGTCAGCAGAGACTACACGTGTCACCTGTGCAAGACAACTAAACTCTCTCCTCCATGCACTACTCCAAGCTTTACTCCAAGGGAATTCCTCCCTGAGCTGGATGTGTGTGACACGCTTCAGTTCACATGGAGTCTCCACCTAAGTGTTGGCCCAAACCAGGTTCTTTCACCTGGTGTGAAAGAGGCCAATCCACACCCAGAGTCCAGGTATTTGATTCATTTCAGTTCAGCACAGAGAAGGGGGCTGGAGGCCAATCCCCAAAGCCAGCACATGACTGGCAAAACTGTTCACTTTATAAACCTTTTAGCAAACAAAGGCATTAACGTTCATTGGCTACAAGTTACCTAGTTCTCTTATTAATTAGCCTTCTATCTTCTATTGATTAATGATTTCCTTGCTTCTTACACTAATTAGTCCCATGCTCAGTCTTTCTCTTCCTCTGGGTCAGGGGACTTCTGGAGTCGGTGGCTGTGAGTCAGTGGTCGTGACATGCCCCTGCTGGAATAACCTTCTACCCATTCAGAGCTGATTCAGCACAGCTGCTGAGCTGGCTTTATCAATTTCTTCCTTATTTTAGGAGTTTCGCCAAGTGTCTCTGTGGCCCAGAAATCTCTGTGCCCTCTATCAATAGGACATCTTTCTGCCCAAGCTTTGGTAACTTCCCCACGGCTTGTCAAGCCCTAAACATGAACAAGTCAATTCTACTGACAAGTAATTTTCCTTTCCAACACCTGGACATCTTCACCACTCCACTCTAAAACCAAGCCAAAGAAAAAGCTTTCTCAACTTGTCAGTTTCCTGATTCGTTCTTCAAGCTTATGGTGAACTTCATTCCTAAAATGAAATGAAGTAAAACGACAGTTTGTGCAGTGATGGCACTTACACAACCCAGACTTTGTCCCCTGACTATTTTATCACCTCTGTGATTAATTTTGGAATAATTATTTTTTCCAAGGAACATTATCCTCTCAATGGTCAATCTTTGGGAACAGCAAATTCTGTGAATCCATCAAATTTGCACAAACAGATTATATTTCACAAAGCATCAGCTTCGTGGTTCAGTGCCTCCAGCACAGAGCTGCTGGCAGAGCATCCGATGATTCCTGACCAATGGACTGGCTGGTGGGCTCACTAAGCACACCCTGCACACTGCTGCCAGCTCAGCAGCATGGCTGCACCTCAGGAGATAATGATCTCCCTGTGGCACCCTGCAAAACCAGCCCCTGACTTCTGGAGCAGTCAGCACCAGCACAAGCACAACGCAGATGAAAGCCTGTGGCTTCTCTTGCCAAGAATGGGCCTGAAGTTGGTACAGCCAGTTGGGCAGAGGATCAGGGAGCAGAAAGCATGGCCAAAGCACCACCACTGAGCTTCAAATCTGCCATAGCTGGGGAAAAAGGAGGTGATACAGAAGTAGAGAAAATAAGAGCAGTGGAAGCTACTCCTGCAGAGGCACTCCATGACACAGCAGAGATATCTGCTGGGACTGAGCCATGTCTATGATGCAGAGACACACTTGCAGTAGAGAAGCACAGGAAGTAATGGCGAACCTCGAAGGAATTTGAGGGAAGAGGCCTTTCAAATCTGTTGACTCAATGAACAAACTTTATGGCTTCCAAAGTCAGGAAGGAACAGCAAATTACCTTGTCTGACCTGCTATGTGACAGGCCAGGCATTGCATTCAGAATATAAAACCAGTTCCTGCCTTAGGCCAGACAAAACATTCCTGAAACAAGACTAAGCTGTTTGTACCACAAACAAAGGACACAGATGTCACCAAAGGTCAGAACTGATCAGACAAGACATTCAGATGATTCCAACAAGCAAATGGAGACATAGACCATACATATTTAGGATCAAAGAAGTTACAAACTTCTATTGACCTCCTGGTAGCTGTAAGCATCAGTTCTTCACACATCAGTCTGGAGCTGGTAAAGAAGGTCCTGACCCACAATCAATATTCAATAACCAGCCATGCACATACTCTCTTTATACTGCTGACCACAACACAAACTGTGAGGACAACACTAATACCATAGAGATGATTACTTCCTGCTTCCCTTGTATTTCTGCTACGCTCCACTACTTGGTTGTTATTTTGCTCAGTTTACTCACATGCTAAGGATGCCTGGAAGGAAGGAAGGAATTCATGTAACTTTGCCTAATGTATGTGATGCAGAATCAGGATCCTAACATCATACCTTAAAGAAGGATCTCAGTGTGGAGACAACTTGATTGTGAACACAGAATCATGGAATGGTCTCGGTTGGAAGGGACCTTCCACAGACCCTCCCTGTCAGTTTGGAGCCACTCCCCTTTCTCCTGTAACTCCAGTGAAAAGTCTCCATCTTTCTTGTTGGTTCCCTTCAGGTACTGGAAGGCCACAATTAGGTCACCCCAGAGCCTTCTCCAGACTCAGCAATCCCAATTCTCTCAGCCTTTCAGACCCATGATGACTCTGAGCTGAGCTCCAGCCTGTGTGTGCAGCATTAGAGAACTGCCTGCAGTGCTCAGCGCTGGGCTGTTGGGACACAGACAGTCCCTCGTTCATCCATACAGCCACATTTTTGGACTCTGAATGCAAAATGATGATCATACAATGCTAACCAACACAAAGGCCAGGCAGCTTTCTTCTCCAAGGTGTTCAGTGTTTCCTTTCGAGGTTGTTCAGTGGCACCAGACACATCTCTGCATCTCTGCAGTCAGAATTTCAGATCGATTTCCCACTTTGTTATTTAATATCAGAGCTCTGCTTGCTCTCCCTGAAGGGAGTGTAGTAGCCAGGGATTGATACTCCCTCATACAAGCACATTTTTAACACCATAAAAAGCATGCAGCAGTAGAGATCCCAAAATCAACTGCAGCATCCAGGAAAACAACTAAAGAGAGTCACTTTGAGGCCTCAGTTTTACCTCAAGATGCCCAAGTTGCTGAAAGCCTTAAGACAGGGGATGAAGGTTACAGCTCTTTTGTGAAACACAATGTTGCTCCTTCCATTCCATCCATAAATCATTGTGCTGGGTTTGGCTGGGGTAGAGTTAATTTCCTTCCCAGTGGCTGGCGTGGGGCTGTGTTTTGGATTTGTGCTGAATGTAGGGACAATAATGGACATGTTTTTGTTATTGGTGAACAGTGGTCACAGAGAGCCAAGGCCTTTTCTGCTTTTCATACTGCCAGGCTGGTGAGGGGGCTGGGGGTGCATGGGAAGTTGGGAGGAGACACAGCTGGGACAGATGACCCAAAATGACCAAAGGCATATTCCAGACCTATGACATCATGCTCAGTAGATAAAGTGGGGGGCAGAACGAAGAAGGGGGAGGGATGTTTGGAGTGATGGTGTTTGTCTTCCCAAGTCACTGTTATGTGTCATGGAACTCTGCTCTCTGGGGGATGGCTGAACACCTGCCTGCCCATGGGAAACAGCGAGTGAATTCCTAGGTTTGCTTTGTTTGCGTGTGTGGCTTTTGCTTTCCATATTAAACTGTCTTTATCCCAACCCACAGATTTTCCAGCTTTTACCCTTCTGACTCCCTCCCTGATCCCACTAGTAGGGAAGCAAGGACGGGGCTGTGAGGGGCTTGGCTGCTGCCTGGGGCTAAACCATGACAATCACGCAACTCACCCTGCAGAATGGGTCTAAAATTTTGCAACCCCTTTCTTACCCAAGGCTACTTCTTGTTTTTGTCTTTACTAATGCAGATACACAAAAGTACACTGGAATAAACGCCAATTTCTTCTCACAGGGGAAGAGAAATGCTGGCATGACAGTGCTAATTTGTGGCTCACTGTACTCCAGAGGGCAATCACAGCACAGTGAAGTTGACCATGTAAGAACCTGGAAATACCAGCTGCTTACTTTCAGAATAGTATTTCTCCATGCTGGGGGAAAGAACCCTTCAATTTCTAGAACATAGCCTCCAAGAGAAGACAGAATAGTTTCTTTCTGAGGTGGAGCCAGTGATCAGCTCCTAAACGATCCTAAGTTATGTTAACTTGACCAAAGACAAATACCAGTGCACAACCAAGATCCAGGGGAGATAAAACTGCTCTGCAATTTTCACTACAAGGAACAACCCTGTAGGTAAAACTGATGGTGTTTCAGTTCTCCCACCCTGCTCAGCACAGGGGCAAAGGAAAGTGGTGTAAAAAGCCTGGGGTTCATCAGGTGATCAGCGGCTTCTCCTCATTCTGTAAAATGGGAACAGAAAATGGGAAGGAATTAATACTAAGCTAGACTGAGAACTTTTTAAAATGTTAAAGTCAGAAGTGAGAGAAGGAAGGAAAGCTGAGACACAGAGAGGCAAAGGCAGTTCTTTATGACAACAGTATCTGCTGACGGTCTCAGTGTTGTACTGGCCATGCACGGATGTGACACCAGGAATACTGTGGCATAACCCCAGGTTACAGGACCAGGAATGCCATGGCATAACCCCAGGATCAGTTCTGAACAAAGCCTTGCGCAGCCCAGTCTGCCACATCAGAGCAGCCAAGCAGCCCTCAGGCTTGCAGGAGGCAAGCGATGGAGTGGCGAGGAAGCCCTGGCAGGGCCTGTCAGTCCATGACACCACACACACTCTGAGCTCCCTGGAGTCCCAGCCTGGCCAAACCCTGCACCCACAAGTGCCTGGAGAGTGTCCAAGCACCGTCCCATCACAGGCCCCGACACACTTGTCACTAACACATACAGGAAGCAGGTCCACTCTGAGGCTTACCAAGCTGCCCCTTCCCGGAAGGAAGCTCTCCCTCAAACACTCTGTAATTGTGTGCCCCTTGGCAAGCTGGTCACTTTAGGGTTTCCATAACAAAGAAGCAAGTTTGAAAGAAACACAAACTAAGCAAAAGAAGCAAATCCCTTAAAGCAGAGGCAGTGTGGGAGTGCGAGAGAGCAAGCAATTCTGCCCACTGGGCACAGGCGTTTTCCCAGGAAGAATTTCGTTTCCTAGAAGATTTACATGTCTGAATGAAGGTCACTATGATGTTATAGTTAACATGAGTGTAACGAAGCAAGCAGAGACATTAGCTCAGACCCAAAGCACACCAACCCCCAGCCTTTGTTAGCAGCCACAAAGAACGTTCTGGAGCACACGGAGTGATTGGATCTCTGCACACTGCCTAGACAAAGTCCAGAAGTCAAAAGCACTGACAGGAACATGGAGGCAAACCCAGAGGAGCAGAGACACTCTGCTGTACTGGTGAGCACCTGGAGCTACTGAAGAACAGAGAACTTCAGCCTCCAGGGACTGAGTTTGCTTTGTGCATTTTCTTCATTTAATTACATTTCCTTTATGCAGAGAAAGAGCATAAACCTGATGAATTTACAAATTTCATGAAGATATGAACAAAAACATATATTGGTCTGTGATTAGGCCACACATTCCTCGTTTTGGTTTCTTTGCACAGGACTGTAAACACTGAGACACTTGCAGCCCTGACAGCACTGAGAGCAGTGGGCACACAGAGAGCTCTGCCACAGCCTTCATGCCTGGGTAAAACAAAGAACAAAATCATTCTCTGCTGCAATGACTCTTGGGCTAGCAGGGAGGGCTTTAGGACCTGTGAGCTACTTAATAATGTTTCTCCATGCTAATGGGGAAGGTGATAGGATAAGAAAAGCCATAAGAAAAAGCTGCAAAGATTGACTCAAAGTTATAAAAGACAAAGCCAGGCAAAGCATCTGACGTTTAACAGTGAGTGCCAGTTCCAGCTCAAACAGTGCCTGTCAGTGACTCAGGGAAACAGCACACAGGTACTGCAAGTCTCACAGTCAGGGCTGAGAGCCAAGGTGCTCACAGGTGAGATGTGCTGAGTGCAGTACCTGGGGCTGAGAGTCATCCCAGCCCCAGTGACACCCCCACAGCAGGAAACCAGCACAACCCAGCACACACCAGCTCTCAGCCAGTGCCAAGGGGAGCCCGGAGCACGCATCAGACACCCTCCATCACACAGAAAGGGCTGCCCAGACTCCCCAGCACGGCTCCCACAGCTCGGCACCAGGGCAGGAAAGATGCCCAGAACCACAGAAACCACAAATCACCGCTAGAAAAATAAGTAAATGTATCAGAACTCTCTGGTTTGGCAGCTCAGCCTGGCAGCTCGCTGGGCACAGGTCGGTTGCAGCAGACACGAATCAAGATCACAGTCCCTGCCACAACCTCTAACTCCCCACCAGGTCACGATAAGGGGCTCTGGGGCCACCATAAGAAGACACAGAATCACCTCGAAGGGCTCCCGAGCCACCAGGACAGAATCCAGAGCTCCACGGCCAGCACTGGGGGATTCAGAGAGATCCAGGGCCACCATGGGGGGACCTGGTACCCACAGGGAAATCGAGGGCCACCGTGGGGAAATCCAGAGACATCAAGGGCCACCATGGAGAAATCCAGGGCCACCATGAGGGGTTCCTGAAGAACCCAGGGCCACCATGAAGGGATCAAGAACCACAACCGGGGCATCCTGAGCAACCACGGGGAGTATCCGGTGGTCTCCAAGATCACCACAAGGGGATCTTGGGCCCCCATGGGGGGATCCTGGCCCAGCTGCTGAGCAGCTCAACAGACAGCAGCCCAGGCACTGGGCGGCCCTGCCTCCTCCACCCACGGAGCACCCGGGGCCGGCGGCAGCACCGACCTCGCTGGTGAACATGGCGCAGAAGTAGTCACTGCAGGCGGCCAGGACGATGCGGTGGGCCGGGAAGTCCTTGTGCTCCACGCGGAGGGTGACGTCGCAGAGCGTGTTGCTCTTACGCAGGGCGTTCATGGCGTTGAGGATGGACTTGGCGTGGGAGTTGGTCATGATGTCCTTGGGGGGGGCCATGGCGCGCGGCACCTGCGGGCACAGCCAGCACGGCCACATGGCACGGCGCCCGCCGCCGACAGGGGGCGCTGCCGCCGCGCCGCCCCGCCCGCCCTCAGCGCCCGCCCCG